>WYDI02015647.1:0-82810 GCA_009867235.2 Psittacus erithacus | reverse complement strand
CAGTCCCTGCGTCTGCCTTCCAAGACTTGGGTGTTGTGGTCAGAGCATTTGCCAGTGAAGACTGAGGCAAAGAAGTCATTAAGAACCTCAGTCTTCTCCAAATCCAGGGTAGCCAGTTCTCCCTATAGCTTCCAGAGAGGGCCCACATTGTCCATAGTCTGTCTTTTATTTGCAGTGTACCTATAGAATCCCTTTGCGTTTTCTTTCACATCCCTTGCTAGGTTTAATACTAACGGGGCTTTAGCTTTCCTAACTGGGTCCCTAGCTTCCCGGACAACATCTCTGTATTCTTCCCAGGTTGTCTGTCCTTGCTTCTGCCTTTTATAAGCCTCTTTTTTCCCCCTCTAAGTTTCCTCAGCAGCTCCTTATCCATCCAAGGTGGTCTCCTGGCCCTTCTGCTGCACTTCCTTCTAGTCTGGATGTGACACTCCTGGGCTTGTAGCAGGTGATCCCTGAATATCAACCAACAGTCTTGGGCCTCCCTGCCCTCTAGGGCTATGTCTCATGGAACCTTACTAAGCAGCTTTCTGAAGAGGCCAAAGTCTGCTCTCTTGAAGTCCAGTGCAGTGAGCTTGCTGCACGCTCTTCTCATTGTCCTGACGATCTCAAACTCGACCATCTCATGACTGCTACCAAGGTTGCCCTGGAGCGTCACATTTGCGACCAGCCCCTCCCTGTTGGTGAGCACAAGGTCAAGTGTGGCGCCTTTCCTTGTCAGCTCCTGTTACTTGCCGAAGGAAGTTGTCTTCCACACAATAGAGGAGCCTCCTGGATTGCTTGTGCTGGGCCATACTAGCCCTCCAACAGATACTGGTTGTTGAAGTCCCCTGTAAGGACAAGAGCCTGCGAGCGTGAGGCTATTCCTGTCTGTCTATGAAGTGCTTCATCCAGAGTCCTCTTGATCAGACAGTCTGTAACAGATCCCCACAGTAATGTCCTGTGTAGCTGTTCTCCCTTTAACCCTGACCCACAGACTGTCTGTTAACTGATCATCTGTTCCTAGATAGAGTTCCATACTTTCCAGCCTATCCCTAACATAAATAGCAGCTCCCCTTCCCTGTCTGCCAGGCCTGTCTTTTCTAAAGACCCTGTAACCTTCCATTCCAATACTCCAGTCATAGGAGCCATCCCACCATGTTTCTGTGATGCCTGTTATATCCATATCCCTGTAGACGTGCACACATCTCTAATTTCTCTTGTTTGTTCTCCATACTATGGGCATTTGTATAAAGACAGCTGATCTGAGCTCCAAACGAAGCCAGCTCATTGGCTGGAGTGCCTGGAATATCTCTACATTGCTCTGAGCATTTATTATAGGCGCTGCCAACTGACTGGGAGGAAACATAACTGAATTTATGTTTACAAAACATGGGTCTCTTTCTCAGTATTGAGGTGCCTACTCAAAGTAAGCACACAGGTGTATGGTTTGTGACATGTGCTATGTAAGTCTTAGAAATAGGATCTTTGCTGGTTGTGTTAAGCAACATGAAAATCAGTCCCACACATAACATTTATACTAGCAGACTACTCAATTTGTTTTGCCTAATCCTGCAAATGACTTAAACTGACTTTCAAAGTTGTTTGTGTGGGTTTTATTTGTTTGGCTTGTTTTCTTCTCCCAAGTTCTGCATTTGCTTTAGTTAGTCCATCTCAGGGTATACATCTGTTGACAATTGTTTCTTCTTATTTCCATCTTATTAGTAAAACTGAACTTTGTGTTTTCCATAGGTCTCCAAAATATATTTTTACTATGCTGGCATGTAAATTTGGTGAGGGTGACTAAATGGACCTGGATATAATTGCCCTCAGTAACTTCCCATGATGCCAGCAAGCATAGAATATTTTCCAGCATGTTTGTCATCTGTGATTTCTCAGAACATAACATAAAAATAGTCTGCCACATATTGGAAAGTATAGATAGCAAGAAAGAAACCTGTGTTTGGGAAAGTAAGACGTTTGTTTATAAACAAACCAGTAGTTTTATGCCTCAGAACTTTTATACCTGGTGCTACTGCCAACACAGTATTTGAATGCCATCCAGGTAGAAGTCATAAAACTAATAGCAAACTCCAGCAGAATTCAGGAAGTATGTTGTTGTTTTTTTCCTACCTTTCACCATCCAAGTAGATCTGGTTGAATTTTTTTCCTCTGAAATATTCTTGTAATGGACAACAGGCTACCTGTAAATTCAGAATTTACTGTTTGCTTGAGTGAAAGCTTTCTTTAACCTATATTGTGCCTCCTGGCTGAGAAACCCTGAAGTTAGGGGTTTTGTGTCTTCTTGATAGACTGTCAGATCAGAGCTAATACTTTCAAAATCTGGAGAGGCTTTAACTGGTGTTTATCTTGGTTTCCTGTTACTTCCCAAGCTGGCTGTTTCCCCTTCTGATGGGGCTACCCATTAGAAAAGGATTAAACCAACATTTTCTCTCTGCTGTCTCTACATGAAGTTTCAGAAGTTGCATTTTTTACCAAATTTAAAGTGTTTGTGTTTTTCATAAATTAAGAACTTGGAATTTCCTGAGAACAGGGATTCAGGGGTTTCGGTAGCTATAGTGATTTTTTTCTTTCAGAAGGTGTAGTTTGTTTCCATTTGGCTAGCATAGATATTTGCTTCTAAGTAGAGGGTGCTAGGTGGGGGCTTAAGGAGTATTATTAAGTCTGAATGTAAAATGAAAAGGCTTTTACTAAGAGAAATATAGACTGGGTAGTGTTATATCCATTATCCCAGGGAAACTCTGCTGTTGTGGTTCTTCGTAAGTGTAAATTGAGTCTTGAGTCAGGGCTGTTGTAACCCTCAGTTATCTATTATGCCTTTATAATGCTTTTTTGAAAGACCTACAAAGCTGATTTCCATTAGCCATGGCTCTGTGGTCTGCAAAGTAATCTGTAATAGCTTGAGACTCCCTGGGTTGTATCAGGGAATGAATTGGCAGCTACAGCCTACACAGTATTATACAGCACAATGTAAACAGGTGGCCTTAATCAAGTAAGTTAAACACAGAATTTTTATTTCTCTTATTATCATGTGTGTATCTTGAAGACTCAGCTTGGAACTCTTGCAAGTGTTTCTTTTATTTTCTTTTGAATCTGAGAGATTTTAGTGGATTTTTCATTCTTTTCTGATCTGTGCCAGGTATGGTACAAGTGACACCTATTCTGAGTTAACTGAAGAAGCAGAGAGAATGTATATTTCTGTAGTGGGGAGAGATTTTCAGTAACTCCTATGTTGTAAAACATAAAAAGTATTTTAACCAACAGATTACCTGGTCTTGTTTGAGTCTTTTTTTAGCCACTCTAATCCATTAAAGATTTGTTCTTCAAAAAATATTTTGAGGTAATGTCCATGAGTGTGGAATGGCATCAGTTGCATGGGGTGCTTCAATAAGATATTTGAATATCCACCAAATTCTGAATGCTGTTGTATTGTGTATGTGTTTTCTCTCTGTAGTTTGTCCATCTACGTGTGGCTTTATTATAGCATACACAGATGATCCCAATAGGTTTTCCAAAGCTGGGTGATAATTTTTGAGTTGGTGAATGACATTATTTGTCGATGTAGGAGTTTTCATAATTTTCAGCAGTCCTTAGGCACACTTTTTGCAAGTTGTAGGACCCTATTCCATTTTAAGTATAGCTTTGTGAAGTTTGAGAACCAGGGACCTGGAGGCAAACTGGGAAAGAATGTTGTTAGGGAATAATATGAATTAAAGTTTACACTGTTTCATATGCAGGTATGAGCTGGGGTATTCCTACAGTAAGTAGAAAGAAGCGGCAGGAGCTTGTGCTTTGCTCAGCAGAGCTAGGGCGAGCATATTCGTAAGAATTAGTTGTTTGTACATCTGTATATCATACAGCTTTGTCCCTCTTGGAGCAGAGATAAGAATAAGATAGCTGCTCACTGTAAGTAGCATAAATACTTTGCTGTCTTGTCGGCACCAACTGTGTGAACAGATCTAAGGAAATCCATGAGGGCCACAAATTCAAATCTTTATAAATCTCGAAGTGATAAGTAACTGTATTATATGTCGCAGTAAGATGAGGTGGGGAAGGGTGCTGCTGTACGAGAGAGAGTGTCACAGTTTGACAGAAAAGTGCAGCTAAAGAGACAAGGAAAAAGCAGAGAGTGGAAGGTAAGGTACATTGGGTAACACCCCGAAGTATAGGGCCAGCATTAGGAGATGGACTATAGTGAGAGTTTCAAGTGAGTAATGGCTAACCGAAGACCTGTGTGAGCTGGAAATCAAATAAAGGGAATGGGAAGAGGAGAAAGCGAGTAAATGCTGCTGGAGGTGGTGGGAGAGAAATGGCCTAATGAACATGGATTTTGGATGATCTAGTCTAAGCACAAAGTGGATTTTTGTTGTAGTTCTGTGCTTTGCCATACCTGGATGGAAAGCCTGAGCTTTCAAAGTTAATATGGTAATAAGTTTCTGTTACAAACTATTCTCATTTCCCTTTATGCTTGTCTAGCAGATTAGTTTTTTACCTGAAATTTTCTAGGTCAGCTCTGACATAAAATGCTTTTGTGCTGTGTTTGTGTAAATAAGCATGTCAGTTGTAAATATTCTTTTGATCTTTGAATCAGTGTACTGTTAGAATTTGTCTTGCAAGCTATTCATAGCTTGAAGTGCTGTTGTAGTGCAGTTGCTGTCAGATAAAAATAATTCCCTGCCTTGCGAGATCTTTTTTTCTTTTCCTGATGCTTAGCAACTTTAATGATGTAAGTATTTCACTGAGGTAGGATGTTTATATAATTATGAAAGACTTGTAGGAAGAAGGATAAAGTAAAATTTTTTTGGTGGGGTGTTTGTGAGAAAACTAGTGCTGTTTGAGAACATTAAATAGTGGAATGACTTGCATCTACAAATAGTGGTCTTTGATCTTCAATCTATGTGTTCTGAGGCTGTTAGGTATTTAGAATAACAGTGAAAACAGTGTTAAATGGTCAAGCTAAATCCCTGTCTTGTTCCATAACCCATAATGAGCAATGGGGTAACTGTTCAGGGAATGGTATGCACAGAATGACAAATCCTCTATCGATGTACTCTGACTTCAGCTGTGTGGGAGCTTCCAAAGCCATGTGTGTTTTACAGATCCGTTGCTGCGTGTCAGACTTTGTTATCAATCTGCTGTGAGGCTAACTTTTTTTAAAGGGTATTTTAAAAAACTTTTGCTTTTATGTAAAAACAATTGAATAGAAACATAGAAAAGTTGGCCTCTTACTTTTGTAAACCAGTGAGCTAGGTTCATTTAGCACATTTTAGACCTCGTTTGTGGGAAAAGAAAAGGCAGTTGTTTCCTGTGCAGATAGTACATTACTTATGCTCCCTCTCTGTGTATTATTATTATTCTCTCGACTTCTTTTGCTCGTTTTCTGCACTATCTATAACCTCCTTAATAATCAGTAGTTCTATAATGCGGAGTGTTACTGTTTCTCTTGCACACTTTTTTATAGTTACGCTGTATGCCATTTAAATTGGGTGTCAAGAAGCTGGTTTTAGATAAATGTCTACTTCTACTCATTTTCAGTCATACCAAGAAGTCTTGAGTTAATTTAAAGGATGATTTAGTTAGGCTGTTACGAGCTTAACTGACCTTCTGTGAAGGTTCCTGCACAGTTGTCTGAGGTCTTTGCAGTAAGTGCCAAAACCAATTGGTCCATCTGCCTAAATTATCTGGTAAGATCAGTTTAATGGATTGAAAAATGTTCAGGATGACACCAGCTGTTCTAAAGCATATCCTTTCTCGCTGTAGTCATAGCAGTATAATTGAAATGCAGTGTTTCTTCTCTAGGGGTTCATCTGCAGACTCCTTACCTGCTGGGGTGGGGGGTGGGGAAGCATATGCATTCTCATGACTTTGATGTCATTTAACCCAATAGAACAAGCAGCTCCATTTACAAAAAATACAGTCTTTTTGAGCTGCCTGTCAGGATCACTTAATTAAAAACTGTTGGATGACTGTGCAGTCTCCATCGCTGGAAGTTTTCAAGACTTGCCTGAATAGAACCCTGAGCGACTTGACCTGACTTAATAGCTGAACCTGCTTGCAGCAGGAGGTTGGACTAGAGATCTCCTGTGATCCTTTCCAACCTGAGCTACCCTGTCATCCTCTATTTCTCTGCAGCTCACTATAAAAATAAATTCAGTTTTCATTACTGAAGGGAAAAAATAGCACTTCAATTGTTTGCATAATTATAAAACATTTTTTGTGAATAGAAAGAACAGAAAGAAGTGGATATTGTGCCACAGCTGTAACTTTGTGCAGTAGATTTTTAGTTTGTATATTTTGTCTGATTTCAAAAATTATTATGTAAAGAGACTATTTACTTAGAAATAGTGGAACGTAGGAGTCTTTTTTGTTGTTGTTGTTGTTGTTTTTATTTTTCTACCCTCCCCATGCAGCAAATATTGCTCCTTACCTTGCATGGTTTTCAGCAAAGAAATATCTGGTGCTAACCAAAATCATAATTTACAGGAGGGCTGACTTATGAGAGTAGTTGTTGCTTGCAGAGTGTCAGCTCTGATTAGAAGACTGATTAAATAATTTGAAATGTCTTTCCAACCTTTTATTTATGGCCTTTTAAGCAAATATGTGTGACATATTTCAGTAGTTACTGTAAAGATTCAGAACTTTGTAGACTTTTCAGAAGCATTGGTCATCTGTGTAATACAGGTCTTGAAAATAGCTAAGTGCTATATAGAAATAAGTATTCTCATGTTTCTGTAAATCTGTATTTAATGGCATGCATTAGTTAGGAACTGAATTGTAAGTTCAGTGGATTTCAGATGCATGCATCTTACGTATCTATATTGGCAGAATAGAATAAAATTGCATTGCTGGATGTCACGTGATTCATAGAATAAATGTTTTGTGTTTTTGCAGTCTGTATAGGAATAATGGGTATTAAGTTTTAAAAATACGTTTTCAAAGGATTTAAATAACAAAATAACTTTTCCAAATAGTTGCGTGAAAACTTGTGTTTTGATTTACTATATTCAAGATTAAAAATGGGTTCTCTGGTTTGTACTGATTGCCACATTTGTGTTTCCAGTACACTCCATACTTTACTTTATATCTATTTTCAGCTTATTATTACTTTATCAGTGCCATATTGTTTATGGATGTAATATCATATTAAAATCTCTCAGAAAACTCAGATAAGCCTGTGTGATGTAGGTAATGCCAAATGCTTGGTGTCTTAAAGGTAGTAAGGTTAGTTCGTCTGTGTATAAACTACACTTGTATCTTGTAGGTGTTCATATCTTGCTGTTTCATTTTGTATCACTTCTCTGCAGTTTCCGTGTTTCCTCAAAGAGCAGAAGACTTAAGTGTCTAACAGGGGATGAGTCTATTTCTCTTTCAGGAGAGGTGGTTGACTAGTGATGCTGCTCCAAACCTGCGTGAAGGCAGGAAAACTGCTTGGAGAATGCAGTAAGCCTCGTTTTCTGTTTGCTTTGTGGAGATGGACATACCTTACTGTCTTTCATTCTTCACAGGGTTACACGTCATTCTGGAATGACTGTATCTCCTCAGGATTGCGTGGTTGTATGTTGATTGAATTGGCACTGCGAGGGCGTCTTCAGCTCGAGGCTTGTGGAATGAGGCGCAAAAGTCTACTAACAAGAAAGGTAAGTGGAAGAAAATGATCACAGTTACTTTTGTATCATGCTTCAGGAAGTACAGGACTTGTAAATTACATTGGTTCTAAGAAAAAGACTTCTTATTTTCTTTATGTGGGCATAGGGATCCTGAAGTGACGTAAGTTAAATGCAGAGAGTTAAGTGTTTCAGTGGTGAGCTGTCGTGCCTTTAGTACTTGTTCTCTGCTTCTGTTTATTCTCTTCATGTGTTCCTGCAACCATTGCAAATCTTGTACAAATATTTGGCAGTGGGTTTGGTCAGGGTGTAGTGGCAGCTATTACTGCTGAGAGCCAGTACCACTGTTTGTGATACCACTGCTGAAGGAAGTGGCTTGTGCAAGGTTGATGAGATGTGGGCTAGAGCTGAAAAGAATGGCTGACAGCCTGCCAGCTGTATCGTTCAAGCCACTAGTTTATTATGGTGAACACGATGTTGCAGTTTGTGCATGGGAACAGAAGGAAACTATCCTTGTACCTTGGGCCCCCAGAAAACAAAATTCTATCTAGTTTGAACATGAGTAGTGTGTTAAATGTATTGTACCCCTCACTGACCTTCTGAGATGGCCAAATTTTTAAGTCCTTTATTAAATTAGCTGAAGATTTGAGGCCTTAATTTATTAATTTTGCTGCTGGATTTTTCCTTTGTAGGAAATGTCAAAGTCACAGTGTCAGAAGAATTTTTACTTCATCAGCATTAGAAGATACTTACTTTAGAAGATTAATTAAAACATGGTCAAATGTTGTCCATACACCACAGATAAATTCTCTTTTATGACACTTTTTCCTGTCAGTATTATCTTTTGGTAGCTTTTTTAAAGTAAAGCTTACAAACTCCCCAACCTTCTCCCAGCTTCATCCTCTTGAATCTATACTCTGTTCAGACAAACGGCTCGTACTTCTTTTAGCTCCATTTAAAGCATACTCAGCATTAATTAGTTTACATATGTTTTTCTCCTAAACTTTTGGCTTCTTAGGCATATAGGAATGTTTTTAGTAGTTATTTTTTTTGTTGTAAACACTGTCAACTCTTGTCAACCTGAAGTTTTAATTATGAGGTGTTTTTTGCTTATTTGTTTTGAAAATGGCAAATTATGATGCGCCTATCTATAATAAAGAATGCAAGCAAGTTATTGTCTTCTTTCCCCCCCCCAGTGTTTTATTTTGTGTGATTTTGTTGGTTTGGAGGTAGGTGGTATGTTTTTTTTGTCATGGTTGGTTTTCTTGGTTTGGTTTTTTTGTGGGTTTTGTTGTTTGTGGTTTTGTTTTTTTTTTAAGTTTTAATTTTTGTTAAATTTTATCATGTTGTTTTGGGGGTGGGTGTGTTTGTTTTTTCCTTCCCTTCTCTTAATTAAGCTACCCAATATTAAAGGTTTTGTTCTTTCTTCTGCTGTAAGGCAATTGAGAATTCTTTTTGCAGGCAGGAGGATTCTGTGAAAAGAAACTTAAAATTTAAATGAAGATTGGTTTCTGCTTAAGTGGTTTCTTGCAAATAAAATCCCTGACTGGTGATATATTTGAGATTTCTTCTCCTGTACCAGCTCTCAGTTTAGAAATTATTTTCATGAATGACTTGTATTGTATAGTGCCTTATTTTAAGTTTTACATTAACATAAAATTTCAGTCTTGTTTCTGTGTTGGCTAGATTTAGATGTCTTAACTCTACGAAGTGTCTTGCTTGACTCTCTTTTGCAGGCTTTGCTCCCTCTGCCCTCAGCTCAGCCTGTGAATTAAATACTGTGCTTAGTGAGTGGAATGAACTGTTCAGTTGCATCCATGGTTGTGAATCATGGCAGTATCATTTTCTATACCTTATGTCATCCATATTAGCCCTTCTTCGTCCTCATGTTAGGTCCATCTTTCAGTTCTGTGGGAGGGTAAAACCTCCTAAAAACTCAAAAACTTGATTTGTGAATCAAAACCCTGTATCTTCAAGCCATGATCTGAAGGGAGGAGTTTAGTCTTCAGTCACTTTAGCCTGTGTTGCAAATGAGAAGGGTAGTACTGTCTTTGCAAAGAGACTTACTGGAGTCTCTCTTGGATTGTTACTAGCATTTTTTCAGCCTTGTCATGTAAACCCTCTGGCTGAAAACTAATTCACTTCTTCAAACAGCTTATTTTTTACTTTAGTTGCTTTCTCAATCTTGTCATCATGTGTGGTACAAGTGAGATTGCTGGCACAAGCAATAAGATGAGCACAAGAGGGCAGAACTAGTTCTCTGGACAGTAGTATGGATTTGTGACCAGCTAACTGTGGCCTTGCTCATACAGCTGACTGAAAAGATTGCTAGCTACAATGATTTGCACTTCAAGCCCTAAATTGGGTTGATCTTTGGTAATTCTTGCAGTTTTTAAGACAGAACTTCAGAATGGATCAAGCTATGTTAAGTTTATGCTTGAATGCTATAGGGAGACAAATGAGGCTAGAAAAACTGGTAGACAATATGATGTGTACTTCATGTTGCAGCATCTGCTTAAATTTGGGTTAAGGGTATGTAATCACTGCATCATTTTGGAGTTCTATCTACTGGAGTTAGCCAAGCTTATTCACCAATAAATCTTTCAAGAAAGAGCAGATCCATGAAGATAGGAGGGATGTGGCTAGTTTTCCATGGATGCTTGACTCCGTGTGTTGGGAGGGGAAGGGGCAGAGAAATACATTGAAGTGTGAGCCACTTTCCACTTTCTGTTGAAGGACAAAGAAGAATCTGTCTCATGAATAGTCAGTGTAACAGAGAAGTGAGAAGAATCATTGAATCATAGACTGATTTGGGTTGGAAGAGACCTTAAAGCTCACCCATCTCCAACCCCCTACCATGGGCAGGCACACCTTCCACTAGGGCAAGTTGCTCCAAGTGCTGTCCAACCTGGCCTTGAACACTGCCAGGGATGGGCATCCACAGCTTCTCTGGGCACCCTGTGCCAGCGCCTCACCACCCTCACAGGGAAGAATTTCTTTATGGTGTCTACTGTGAATCTCCCCTCTGCCAGCTTAAACCCATTCTACCTTGTCCTGTCACTACAGGCCCTTGTAAAAAGCCCCTGTCCAGTTGTCTTGTAGCCCCTTTTAGGCACTGGAGTTGCTCTGAGGTTTCCCCAGAGCCTTCTCTTCTCCAGGCTGAACAACTCCAGGTCTCTCAGACTGTCCTCAGAGGAGAGGTACTCCTGCCCTCAGATAATCTTTCTGGCCTCCTCTGGATTCTCTTGAGCAGGGAAGAAACAATGGTGTATGCCTGACTGCAGAGAACTGTAAACTTGGAAACAAAATTGTGCATTGTGGCTTCACAAGAGCTTATGGAGTCCTGAGTTGAATAGGAGAGTCTTTGTTCCTTACAGCTCTTTCCTTTAAATGGCTATACATTTTGGCTCATACTGTTGCAGTGCATTATATTCAGACCAGCTTTTTAAACTTCTTTGCAGTAGTAGAAAAAATTATCTTAACCTCAAATAAGGAAGGTTGTTTTTTAAACTTTTTTAAAAAACCCTCATGTACATCCTAGACTTAAAAGCATTTTTTTTGTCTCTTCAGTGAGATTTGTTTTGCGTGGTTGGGGGTTTTGTTTTGTGGGTTTTATTTTGGTTTTGGGTTTTTTTTTTATTATAATAAAGAAGGTAAAAAAGATGATTTCGCATCTTGCCTGTTAATGTGAAATGGGGAGCAGTGTGTTACCAGCTGCAACAGGCTGGAGAGATCCAATGTAATGAAGACTACTTTAATAAGACACTTCAGAGAAGCTAAAATACTGCTGCAAAGTTAGTTTTGAAAAGAAGAAATGATAGATAAGTTGGGTGGGTTTAGGCTAATTTTTTATGCTAATTATTAAAGGAGTATCTGAGAGGCGGCTATTAATAGCCACAATCTAGCAGCTTAAAAGCCCAACTTGAAGCATACTCCTGTATAATTAAAGAACAGACACTTCAAAACAAAATCAGAATCTTGATATAAAACTGCAAGACATGCGATACCATCACATGTACTTAATAGAGGTTTTGAGTGATGCTGTGGTGGAAGCTTTTTAATCAGAAAGACCAACATGCATTGTTTTATGCTTTTTAAAAAAGGAGTTGCCTGGATTAAAATGTAGTTGTGTTCTTAAAACCAAACATCTAAGCATTATGGTTGAAGTGATCTCCAGCTCCCCAAAATGGAGACCTGCACAGTATCTTAAGAGCCCATTTAATCTTGATGCAGTAAGAGATAATGAGGTTTCTCTGTTTTTCCCTAGCAGATGTTTAGTCTTAAAATTCTCCATTGAATGCAATTCAGCAGCTCCCTGCCTGCTTAACAGTTTAATTTGCCTGTTGAAGCTTTTGACGGTACATCCTGCTCTTCTGTATTTCCAGAAGAAGCTGGTATCTTTTATTTTTTTCCTGAAATAGGCATCATAAAATACTCTATGATATCTTCTTTGTAAAAATACCTTCTATGCTTTCATTTAAGATCTAAACAAACTTTGCCCTTTTTTGCTGTCATTGTGGACCGGTCCATTCTTGCTGATTTTTAATAAAAATCTTATTTTCTGTGCTTTATATATACCATCTAAATTGGGAATAATTTTCCAGCTATGACCTCTTTGGTATTCACAGAGATCTCTACAGCAATTTTCATTTCATCTCGATGACTTTTCACACCTCTCAGTTTGAGATCATCTTGCCAGTGTTAAAGGTGTCTTAATATTGCAGCTCATTTCAGTGTCATCTCAGACCCTATGAAAATGTACTGCACTCTACTGTTTGTAGTAAGGATGTCTGGAACTACAAAACAGAACTAATGGGATGTATTTTTAAAGGACACTTAAAGGTTTTTCAGGACACCTGACTACTGTGAAGTGTTACAAAAACAAACAAACAAAAAACCAAAAAAGCTCTCTCTTGCTTCTTCTCTTATATATTGTGTTATTTTTTCATCAGTTGCCTGTTTCCTTTTTACCTGATGCTTTTAAAGTGCTAATTTGTAATTGTTTTAACTGCAGTATTTTGAATAAAAATTAAATAAATATTTTTAAATAAAGTATTTTGTTGCTTGGATACTTGAAGCAATAAAATAGACTGCTATCAGAGAGTAGTTTAACACTGTAGTAACTTTATTTTGGGGAGGAAGTGAATGACCTGTCCGGGTTAGTGGAGTATCTTGCTTAAAGATTAGGCATAAGGCATGTTACTAATGCTGTGGGGTTAAGGTTAATTTAAGCTATAGATAACCTATAAATAAAGCTATATTAAGACATAGCTTTCTAATTAAAATCCTAGATAGGTTTGGGTTCTCTTTTTCAACAAAGAGGTGGTTTGAGTTTTTGGTGGTTTTTTTTGTTTTGTTTTGTCTTTTTTTAAGTTCTTAGAGATGATTACTTATCTTTTTTAGATTTCTTAGTTTTGATAGCAGATAGATTCCCTCCCCCCCTTCCCCTCTCTCCCCCCCCCCCCCTCCCCCTTCCCTCTTTGTTGTTTTCTGTCTTCTACCTTATCTATTTATACTTTATTATTTTGTTCTTTTTTTTAGTTCTTTGAGTTTTTTTATTTTTTTTTTTTGATTTTTTAGTTTTTATTGCAGATAGTTTTCCCCCCCCTTCCCCCCCCCCCCCCGTTTTTATTGGTGAATGTTTTAGTATATGAATTAAGCCAAAATACTGTTTTATTCTGTCGTAGGTGATTTGCAAGTCAGATGCTCCTACAGGGGATGTTCTGCTTGATGAAGCTCTGAAACACATAAAAGAGACGCAGCCTCCTGAAACAGTACAAAATTGGATTGAACTGCTTAGTGGTAAGCCTTGGACATAATGTATTTGCTTTTTTGCCTTCAATAAAGGTAATTATCTAGCATCACTAAAGGTTATACTGTAAGATTTTGGGGAGAAAGTATGCAAAAAGTTAATTAGTGTGTTCTCTAGGGTAGTCTCTTGTTGATTGTAGCCTGTAATTAAATATAAGTAACTGTTGCTTTTGACTTGGTATAGAAAGGATCTATATGGAGGTGTCGGAGGACATATCAACTCTGTGGAAGAGGTGCCTTCTGCTGTTTCTGGAGTAAATTGGGACTGCACCCTGGAAATATAACTACCTTTCTCTGTAAATGGAAATCAGGGTTAGTGGAAGTTTGGAGTATAGGTATATGAATTCAGTGTTCAGATCTTTTTGTTAAAGAAAGGAGATACGGAGCTTGCCACACAGATGTGAAAATTGAAGATTATTTTGCCAGTAATCATGAAGAAACAGAGTCAGAAGCTCTTTTTTTTCATCAAGTGAACAAATTTAATAAATATTTTCAAGTGTTAGATGTTTCTTGTTGTTCAAAACAAAGTCTTCAAGATGAGTACTTCACACACAGCACTTCCTGCACAGCTAGTAAGTTGTGGAAAAAACCCAACGAAACAAATGAAATACCAGTTAGATTTCATTTTTACAATTACAGTTAACATTTTTTTCATATACGTTGCCAACATTTGAATCCTCAGGAGGCATAAATTAAACTGAAATGAACAATGACCATCATCTAACATTCAGTGCTTTTACTGAGTTTTGGGGGGTTTTCTTGTTTCTGTAGTCTGGATTCATCACCAGGGTTTGTTTTCACAAAACACAGCAGCTTCCTTGGAGTATAGCAGAACCGTACTTCAGCTGTGCCAACATTGCAGAAGGAAAACAGTTTTGTCAACCTTGTGACTCTGGGAGGTTGGGGTGGGGCATGGCTAATGATGCTTGAAGTTGTCTGTCTGAATCTGTTACTTGCAATGACTGATAAGTAAGAATTTGAAAAATGAACAAATTTCTCCACCTTTCTTTGCTTGCTTGTTTTCATTATATTCTTCCTATTCATCCTGTACCACCATAAACAGCCTTCATTGCACATCATCCACTTCCTATGTCTGTCCTTGCCATCCCTCCTCCCTTCTTGCTCATTGACTGTGAGGCAGAAGAGAGGAGACGGGAAAACAAAGCAGTTCTTGTCAGTAGGGGGCATGCCTGCAGCGCAGCCTGGCAGTTCAGTTCTTGCTCAGCTCTCCCTCACTTTAATAGCCTGCAAAACCAATTCATTTTTCTTGTCCCAAATACATGATTTGTGCTGACATTTCACCTTCTCTGCCAGTGCAGAGCACATCAAGTTAGGACTGATTTTAAAAAAGGTCAACTAATGAATGAACAATGTTGTATGTTTTCTTTGAGCTAAGCTGTTTCCCTGACCCTGCTGAGCTTTGGCTCTGGGAAAATGGCTATTGTCAGTGTGGTTACCAACACTTGGATCAAACATTTTTACTTATATATGGTTATTAATTACTAAGTCTTGGATGGCATCAGAGTACTTTGGATTTCCCATGGTTTAGAGGACTGCCCTTTGAAGAGAAGTATTATTGTGTTTTGTTAGGTTTTATTTAGGGCCTGCTCCTTGAAAATTGCTACTCCTGTTGTAATTACCAGCAATGTGAAGAATGTGGCTTGAAGTTACAGTACATATGATTTCAAGGCCATCATGGAAATGTTAATGTGGACGTGTAAGGTCATGTTTGCCAGGCTGGTGTTGTTTTTACCATAGCCTCTAAGGGAAGAAAGCGTAGGGCATACAGAAGCCTGGATCAAAATGTCGGGTCTTCCGTAGACGTAACAAACATCTGCCTGTGCAAGCAAGTGTCGGTGTAATTGAGGAGTTTGGTCACAAGGTGTCAGCACAGTACTGAGTTTTATTGGCGTACAGCGGCACAGTCACATCCGCCTGGTAAATGTAGACCAGTACAGGAAATAGCCTTTGCCCTTTGAAACGGTATAAGGAAACTACTGTTCGTGTGTATGTGTGATAGTTCAATTCATGGTCAAGCTGGGGAATCATATTCAATGATTGTGGGCCCTACAAGGGACTTGTATAGTTAGGGCGTGGGTGGGTTTTCTGCCTTTCAATATGCAGTTGGTATCACCTCATTTGTTTACTTAAGTGGCTGTTACTTGGATACAGCATACGTGACCCTCCATCACAGCAGGGGAAACCTTAAAGTAATCTGTGGGTATTAATTATTGTTGGTTTTATACCAATTTTTTTTTTAAAGCTTTCTGATACAGAAACAAGTTGATACAGAAATTTGTATTTCACTTATGGAAAACTCCCATTTGTATAAGAAACAAGTACTGCTGTTTTTTCTCTGACCACTTAATATGCGTAGACTCTTTTATATCAGGAGGAGATTTTAATACTTATGATAATATGTTATTAGGCTGGACCTAAAATTTTTAGCTTGAGTAAACTTTTAAACAAAGGTGAATTTCTTAGTGCTTAACAATTCTAGCTTTTATCTGTAGCTGTTGATGCTGACTTTGTGCTTTTTAAATTCCGTCCTATACCCATACACAGTCATGCACTCTAAAGAACACAGTTCTCCTGCCTTGACAAAAATCATTAGAAATAATTTTTGTAGAAATATTAAATTCCCCACTTAATGTGCTTGTATGTACAAACCCCTCACACTCTCACAGTGCATGGTTACTGTTTCACCTGGTGAGGGCAGGAACAGGGAGAATGAAAACCTGAAGAAATGCACCAGGTAGGTCTGTATTAGCTTGCCTCTGTGGCAGTAAGAAAGGCAGTGGCACTTCCAGTCTCTGAAATGGTAAAGGGGTGGAAGTAGACAAATGTACAAGGTTGGAGAAGATGTTTATTTTTATTATTAAACTCTTTCTTTTGTGTCTGATTTGGGTTTTATTTGGGGGTTTTTACTTTATACTTTAAATGTACACTGAAGTTCCTCCAAGGAGGCTCTTACGTTTTCTGTCTCTGTGTCTATATCTGGGTAGGTCAGAGATTGGAGAAATGCTGACACTGGCACAGTATTTTAGTGTAATAGTCAGCTATATAAATTTGACGGCTCATTGTGCACCAGAGTGAGGAGGGAAAGGTGGGGAATTCACTCTAACAGTGCAGCTTAGATTTCGTGTGACCATTGGGTATTTTGCTTGTCTTTTTAGGTGAAACATGGAACCCACTGAAGTTGCACTACCAACTACGAAATGTCCGTGAACGGTTAGCTAAAAATCTAGTGGAAAAAGGTGTATTGACAACAGAGAAACAGAACTTCCTTCTTTTTGACATGACCACGCACCCTCTCACCAACAACAATATCAAACAGCGCCTCATCAAGAAGGTTCAAGAAGCAGTTCTTGACAAATGGGTGAATGACCCTCACCGCATGGACAAGCGCTTGCTGGCACTTGTTTACTTAGCCCATGCTTCAGATGTTCTGGAGAACGCTTTTGCCCCCCTTTTGGATGAGCAGTATGATTTAGCCACAAAGAGAGTGCGGCAGCTTCTGGATTTAGACCCTGAGGTTGAATGTATGAAAGCCAACACGAATGAGGTTCTGTGGGCTGTTGTAGCAGCTTTCACTAAGTAACTGCATTCAGACTGAAGTGTTCTCTCTTCTTTCATGTAAACCAGTTGTTTAGTCTTCTATTGACTCTTCATGTTTTCTGTAATTTGTACCTTCTCACATGATGAATCAGCTTCTGTTTAATGGGAATTATAAGTGGTGTATTCCCTCCTTCTCTGTGTATCTGTATGCAGGATTCTGCTGGTACAAGAGACTCTCCTGTTTGAAAACAACAGAAAAGGTTTTACTGCCATATTGGCATTCCATTTCCCGTTCAGTTTGAGTGATCTGAAATACTTTGTTCAATCTATTTTTCATCTTATTGTTACTGAAGTGGTTTAAATCACCAAAGCTCCATGTTGAAGTGTCTTTCAGGACATTTTGTACACAGATGTTTCAATTATATGTAACAAAATTACTTTAAAAGCAGAAATGCCATTAAGCAGCTTTGTCAATAGTTCTTCTAAAATGCCCCATTAATTTTACTTTTTATGTAAGTCTCTTGTGTACTTTTGATTAGAACAGTAGCTGAGTCATAAGACTAGTATGGAAAGGTCCAGTTGTTTCATAAACCAGTTTTGGGATGGGATACATTCCATTATATTGTATATATAGTTCAAATTGTATATTAACAACTGCCCCATCTTAGTATTTTTCAAGATCTACTTAGTTGTACACCTGGTGCCCCTTATTTGCTGTCAGCCATTGCCATTCAATGGAAAGAGAGGCCTCCTGTAAAGAGCATGTATGTGAAAGCTGTTTGTTTCCAATGTCTGCAGAGTTTGCCATCCAGGTATTCTCAGTCTATGCATCGCCTTTAATAGTTAAGTGTACAGAAAGAGACTGCTTTCTATCATTGCTTGTACTTTGTTTTGTTTTTTTCTTCTCCCTCCTTCATGGAAGAGGTGACCAGTACAATTCTTGAGTGCAGTTTTTTATTTCATACGCAAATTAATGTTTGTCTCTTAAATCTCATAATCTATTTTACACTTTAAAAGCAAAAATTCAGTCCTAGCAGTTGTTGCATGTAAACGGTTAGCAAATAATGACTGCAGTTCAGACAATTAAGATTTTTGTCATGGGATGCTCTGCTATACTTTGATTTTTTATATTTTTTTTACATACAATTATGCTAATTAGCACACTGTTGTAAAAAATATAAAACTCTGGCTTTTTAAAATTTACTGCCTCTTTGCTACTCCTTGTTCTTCCATTGGTTTCACAGTGTAAATATTGCACGTTGAAAAAATTAAGCAACAATTTACATTTCTTCTTTTTTTTCCCTCATAAGAATGCAGATTTATAGTGGGGCTTACAGGTGTTTAGAAACTTTTTTGGTTAATATTCAGAGCAAGAATACTAGATGGTGTAAAATGGTATAGTAGAAATTTAAGAGTTCCCTTAATCTGTATACTAGCTTTTTACCTGCAGTAAATAAACTATGATCTTGAAAGTGCCTGAAACAGAGCAAGCATGTCACTTTTATTTTTTTGTTGCTAATTAGAAAGGTTTTATTGCTTAACTGAAAGCTTTAGTTAATATCCTTCTTATTAGAAAGGGAGAGTTTATATTAAATAGATCAAACTGACATAATCGGCAGTGTTGCTCAGATCTGCAGTATTCATGGCTGAGAGACCAAGTTAGCTTGGGAGTGTGCAGCTGTGCCTGCTGTAGGTAGACCTCATCTGTCGTAAGCACAACTCTACAGCCTCATCTGTGACTGGAATTCCAATTTTGCACTTCATTTTCTATCATTTAGATGCTTAAGTAGTTGACTTTAAAATACAACTTAAATTCATCATACCATTAAATTCATATATAACCTTTTTTAATAAAGGTTTTTATAATATGGTCCTTAACATTTAATGGCACACTGTTCTTTCAGTTCTTTAGTGCTGTTTCCTTAAATGAAGTTGAAATATCTTACAATATATTCTTAAACTCTGGTTTACAAATAAAAAGACAAGTGTTCTCTTAGTTGTAAGATGCTGTGTTTAACTTTGAGGAGCTTGGGCATGAACTTTGGATGTTTTCTTTTGAACATTTTAAAATGCAGTTACTTTAAGTGGAGGAAAAATGAAAGTTGCCATGTTGATCTTAACACTTGACAGCATAGAGAATACTTTCTGTACTTGCTTGTATATGCTAACTCACTGCTTTCATTGTCTCTCCTGTGATCTGTTTTCTCCTTTTCTGTTGCTTTTTGAAAGGAGAGAAAAATAATTTGGTGGAAAGGTCAGAAATATAGTGGAGTTTTCAGGAGCAAGTTAAGTGTACAGAACTTCTAAAATGACTCTGAAAATCTAAGCTAATTGAAACATGCTTCAGAGTGGAAGTATCTTTCTTATAGTCCCTTTTCTGTCTTCTCATCTTCGTTCCGTGAGTCTTTTCCATATTCTGGCTGTTTCAGTTTAATTTGTAGAGGATGTTGGTGTTTTGTTACCTTTACAGCCAACATCGTTTAGAGTAAGTTACCTTTTAATGCCCCTCAGAAAGAAGATTTGGGGATTTTTATTTTTTTCATGTAGAAGATAACTGCCTACAGTATTTATCAGCTTTATTTTACTTTAAGACAGAACCTCTGTCTGTGATGGGGATAGTTTGTACTGGGTGTTATCAAATAACTGATGTAAGTAATAAAGATTTTTGTGAAGAGCAACAGTGTCTTTTGCTAGACCACCTGGTATAAGCCTGGATGTGCAGGGGAAATAGATGAGCTTTTCCAGTCTTAAAACCCAAAGCCTCACGAGCATTACCAGACCATATGTCTAACAAGGAAAGGTAAGTTTGGTAGGTTAACAGAAACTGCCTTCATTGGTATTTCAGGCTCTAATTACATTGTTAAAGGTGCAAGACTGCTTTGTTCTGCTGAGATTCAGGTACCCTTCTTCCTATTAGCTGCTACTGCAGCTTGCTGCGAGCTGGTTTTAAGGCAGTTTTGTCTGCTCCAAGTCCTCAGCTCTCAATGGCTGCTTGAAATAAAGACTGCTATCCAAAGCCTGAACTTTAACGTGTGCCTCAAGGAAGAACATAGATTATTCAGGGACACATTCTTTTAAAGCAAACTTTCAAGTTAATATCAAGAACAGGATTTTGAAAGTTAAATCCCCAAGCAGTACATATATATGCAGTTTTACAGTCCTTGAGATTTACATCCTGCTCTCCTGTGTTTTTAGGATGATGTTACAGTGGGCCTGTATAGGATGCTAATGAAACCTGTGTGCCATACACAATGCTTGTGAGGCAAAAATGGCATAAATTGCCTATCAAAGGCTGGTGACTGCTCATGTGTCGTGTCCATTTTTCCTACAAAGTGAAGATATGTATAAACTAACATGTTCTCTGTGAACTGGACTGAATCTGTACTGAAACAAAATAAAGCACCCTTTGAAGCTATGAGCTGCAGATCGTTACTGCGTATCGCATGCATGCAATACCTAAAGGATGGGTTTTTTTCTCTTTTAATTTGCTAAGTAATTTCTGGTTTTTTGTGAGGATCTGGTGTTCACCAGTTTGGGAAACAGACCTTCAAGATTTCCACCAAAGCCTCCATTCTGCCTCAGCTGGGCTCCAGCCACTTCTGGTAGTCAGAGTCTGTTGGGTCCTACTTTCCCTTATTGTCCATCTATCTATTTACATGGAAGAGGGTTTCCTGCTTCAGCAAAATACAAATTTATTGAAAAAATAATTCATTCTGTGGCAATTCTTACTGTATAAAACAGTTTAATTAGAAATGAGACACTCTCAAATGCTTTGTGTCAAAACAAAGTGTGATCTCAGGTATGTGTAGGAGGATCTTCAGATAGGGAAGAAGCATGGCCAGAGCTGCTGCCCATGCTAATTTCTGAATGAGGTCTGAAGTTTCCTCTCATTGGCTCTTGTTTTCTCTTGCTTACAAAGTAGCAGTGTGAAGCCCATGGAAAGCTGACAGTAAGAAATGCCTTCCGACTCAGGAGGAGAAAGCTTCTCCAGAAACAGAAGAAAAGTTAGTTTGTAAGATGGGAAAAAACAGAATGAAATGCTGATGGCTGGCATTTGGCTTTCCCTACCCCCTCCCCTCCCCTCCCCCCCCCCTTCTGTACTTCCAAACAATTTACTTTTCAGCTTTTTTTTTTGTTCTTTCTTTTCTTCAGCTCTTGATCTTCTCTGTTTCTTCTCTTTTCCCTGTTGCTTGGTGACTTCCTGTTTCATGCTTGTGAATGAGTTGTATAGATCTCCAATCTTGGATGTTTCTGTTCTTACCTTTTTTATTACTGACCTTTTTGGGTTTTTTTCTCTCAGTTTTACTGTCAACTCAAGCTTGACTCTCCGTTACTCTGTCCTCAGAGTCTCTTTCCCCTCTGCTTTCATTCTGTGCCGATGCCTTAAGGAACATCCCCTTCTTCAACAAATAGGTTTGTCAATGCCATCTGCCTTGGTGGCTGAACTGAAGCAGCTGGCCACTGCTGCAGCTTATAACAGATGGTTTGTTAAGGTGAGCAAAACGTGACGCTAATTTATCTTGAAGCTGCTTTTTGCCTGCTTCAAAAACAAGCTGTTGTGCATGCAGTAGGGAGACTTATAGCTGTGAGGATCATGATGTTGCCAGTTCTCTAATGTAAGTAGATCTTGTTCCTGAGCCAGTGCTTTAAGGACTTGGTACCACTTACTTAAGCTTCTCCTACAGTGAGAGCATTATGTACAAGAGTAATTTCCCCTTCTGGGCTCTCTGCTTAAAAAAGAGTTGAGTTTGTGTTGCAGCTCAAAAAGGCATCTTCTTTATTTGGCCATTTTAATGGAAATTGTAAATTAAATTCTTTGGAAGGTTACTTCCATTTAATTTTATTAAAAGTGACACCTGGGGGAAGAAAGAGGCATGGATACACTTAGGATGTGATTACCTAAGCTGTTTTTCTGGCAAAATAAACCAAAATATTTTAGGTTTTCATTTTCGCTTTCTTGACTCCCAATACATCAGGCAGTGCCTTCCCATCTAGTGCATCTGATGTCTGCTCAGAAAGGATTTATCGTCATCTTATGCAGTAGTCCTTCAGGATTTATCATCTGTTGCCCCTTCCTTTTGTATGTTGATTCAGATCTTGGATTTTTTTTCTTCCTTTCTCCCTGGGATTGATCTTGAAGTGAGGTGTTAGGAGAATACTTTGGTGGTTGTAAAGTGAAATGACAGGCGGTTCATAAGCTTTTTTTTGCCACTGCCAGGGTATCTTTGTAGGTCCTTCTTTGTTTCCTGTCTGTTCAGATGAAACCAGATCATGTCTCAACCAGCTTTTGAAATCCTGCCCTGACTCCTTAAGCTCCTGAGGACCTCCGTCACTTCTGAAAGTAAGATTTAGACAAGTCGTGTAAGTTTTGCAATACTAAACAGAGCAATGCCTGCATGCCATTAAAAATCTGGGACCCTATATTCAGAGGACTTACAGAAGGAATTTAGCAAAACTAGATTGTTTCTCCAAACAGTGGTACCACAGTAACCCACCTCAGCTATGACTGTAAGCAGAGCCCCAGAGAGGTCATATGGGTGCCTGAACAAAAGCTGGGTAGAAGGGAGCTTCCTCTCCTGGAAAGGTCTGGGGCTCCTGAGGCCGTTAATCTTATGCAATGTTCTTAATGACATTTTGAAAATGGCACGTACTTCATTACTCTTTCCCCTGCCTGGTGAAATGAGTTGGCCATGGGACAGAGGTTAGGAGGACTTTCTGCCTCTCAGGTGGTGTAGGAGCTGCTTTCCAGACAGGCAAGCCATGAACCATCACAGCCATTACAGACCTGAGCATCTTCACCTAGAGGTTCCTCTCCCAGTGGTCCCAAGGAGACCTTTGAGGTCTAAGGGTTTCTCTGAGCATGGCAGAGGAGACTTGAAAGCTGTGTGCTGAGGGGTCTGGCTCGTGCCCACCAGTCAATACAGTGCAGATGTGTCTGGGGCTGTGTGGGAGAGCAACAGCCAGCTGTTCACAAAGGTTTTAGTCATCCAGGAAAACACCACGTCATGTGGGTGAGCGGTTGTACTTGAACAAGGGAGTGCGTGTGACCTTCCTTAGGCTGGAATATGTACAAACAAAACAGGCCTGGAATAAGATGCAATTATAAACACATTTGGAATAACAACTGAGGTCTGTTAGTTGGATATGCTGCGAACAGGAAATGGAGCTATATTCACTGCATTAATAAATGCCTTGCTGCAAATATGTTGCCTGATGTTAGGCCCTAGCTATTGAAAGCTTCCTTCTGAGATCCAGCTGAAGATTTACATGCATTTTAATATATCCAAATGGGAGATGCTTAGCCAAAGGCATAGAGAGTCCCTTCTGTACCAGCAGCACTGACATGCAGGGGAATTTGTACACAGTATTTATAGACATTTAAACAAACGTCTTGCATTTTCCTTGAAGAGGGAGCAAAGTTGTCTTTTGATTGTACTAAAGTATCCTCTTTCTCTTCTTCTTGCTTCTGTAGAGAATGGATAGGACCTGCTGCCAAGATCACATATGGCTGACAGTCAGCACAAGGGTTAAGGTTTTGTGAGCCATGAAGAACAGAAATGTCTTGCATATTTTCATTTACTCTGCATTGCAATAGAGTGAAGCGACCATTAATGCAGCCTTAATTGAAGTGTATCTTCAGAAGGTAATTGCCTAGAAGATAACTAGAGCCATGAGCAGGTTGGTGACTATCCTGTTCTTAGCATGCCTTGCAGGTTACGTTCATCAATGCCATGGAAAGGAGTTCAGAAAGCTGAGTTCACCCTGTGGGTTTTCAGTAATGAACGGGGCTTGAGCCTGCTTGGTTCTCAGCTCTTTGGTTGTGCAGTCAAATGAATCCCAGCTCTCCCACACTGATGTCTCTGATCTGCTCAAGGCTTTGTAGACTTGTCACTGGCTGGTTTCAGATGTGCAGCCAGCTGTCAAGGCTGCCCTGGAAGCTCCTCTCCTCCCAGGCTTGTCTCTTCTCCAAAGGCTAGGAGCCCTGCGCCTGTAGGCTTCCCACGCTCAGTGCTACAGATCTAGAGAGTTCTCAGGGGAGCTCCAAGTATACTGTTCCCAGATGTGGCAGCCCATAGCGGACACTGTGGGTCCACCAAAGAGTGAGGGAGACAACCATGTGACATGACATATGGGAAAAGGCTGATGTATTCCTCTCTGCATGCACCAGAGCTCCATGTGTTTCCCAACAGCTTGGGGTGGAAGGAGGTGTCCAGTAGCAGGGACTGCTCAGAGAGGCTGGATGTAGAGAGATTCATGGAGCTGAATGGGATTCACCCCAAGGGGCTGAGACTGACAGCGAGCTTCAGCCAGAAAATATCACACTGAGTCCGGGAAGTCCTTGGGGACTGGGCGAGTGCTGTGCCTGTCTTTGAGGTGAAGGACATGGTACAGTCAGCTTTGTCTCAAGCCCTGGGCAAGTGCAGGAAGCACAACTTCGAGCCCACTTCCAAAGACGGGACAGGGCAAAGATTTATGAAGTGCGAATCGGGCCTGACCAACAGAACTGCCTTCTGTGATGAAATGCCTGGCTATGGGGATGGTGGGGAGGCAGTGTATAACACTACTTGGCTTCAGGAAGGCTTTCAACAACATCTCTGAAGCACTCTTGGAAAGAAGCTGTGGAAGTACAGGCTGGAAGACTGGATTGTTGGGTGAGGTGTAAATTGGCTGGACCACTGGGCTCCAGTATTAGACTGAGGCTAATATTGGGGCTAATATTGTAGCATCATCAGTTACCTACATGAAGAGACGAAGGTGCATCCTCATTATGGATAATAATGCCACATGCAGCATGAAAGAGCTTTGACCACAAGGGACACAGGGAAGCTTGACACTGGTACAAGAGTCAGGCGAGGAAGTTGAGGGAAGAGAAGTACAGAGTCCTGTGCCTAGGATAGGAAAAACCACAACTCACTGTTGCAGGCTGAGAGTGAAATGTGAGTAGTGCCACTGGAAAGGACACAGGCCGTGTTGTATATGAGCCACCAGGACAGTCTCATCACAATATGAAGAAGGAGGGCAGCACTTTGAGGGAAGCTATTAACTCCCTCTTCTCCATGTTGGAGACCTCACCCACATCATCAGCATCATGACCAGCTTCAGGTCCCCTGGTTCAAAAATGATGTTGAGAAAATAGAATCCAGCAAAGGGATCTCAGAATGGTCATCGGCCTGGGGGCCATGGCTTACAAGAGGTGAGATTGTTTAATCCAGAGAAGAGAAGGCCTAGGCAACCACAACTACTTGCAGAGGGAGTTGCAAAATCAGTAGCAGGAGAGAACATCCAGTGGGTGATGGCATCAAACTGCACCTTTGCAGCTTCTAATCAGACTTCAGGAAAATTTATTCATCAGGAGTGTGGTGCATCCCTGGGACAAGCTAACCAAAGGCTTTCTAGTATCTTCATCCTTGGAGGTCTTAAACACTTGTCTAGACAAAGCCATAGCTGACCAGATCCAGCATTGGCAAAAGACCCGCTCCAAGTAGGAGGTTGAGCTGGATGACCTCCTGAGGTCCTTCTCAGCCATTATTTCTGTAATCCTGTGATCAGCTTCATTACTTCAATCGTGACTGCTAACTTTGATACTCCAGCAAGCTTCCCGCTCAACAGGCTGGTCAAATAGCAAAGGGAGAGACTGGGAAATAGAAGGTGGTCTGCTCTTGTTTTATTTGAACAGAAGAAAAGCAGCCCTCACAATATTACTCATTTTTTGTCCTGAATGCCCTGAAATTTTCCACGTGCTAGAAACATTATTCAGTTCTTTCATGGGACTTAATTTAGGCACAGATTTTTGATGCCTGATTTGGCTGACAGACTGGAGATGCTGCCAGCCAAACTGCCAGAACTAACATTTCCTTTGCAAGCTGATGTCAACATCAGGCAGATAATGCACCATTGTGGTCTCATTCAGGCAGTGAACCCAAGCAAGGCACCAGACTCACCTGCAGCATGTCATGGGGGATACCAGGAAGCAGAGAAGCTCTGCACCCCTGCCCACTACTGTCAAAGTACTGGGGCCTGAGAAGTGTTTTTGGCTTTCATGAAGTCACACAACTCCATGACTGTTATTTATAAAGTTGTTTCACTATTTCAAGCATTAAGGACTAGATCCTATTGTGGATATCTTCACTAAAGAAAAGAAAGTGAGAAACTTATTTCGCAAAACCATGAATTTCCAGGATATTTTCAGAAAACACATAGACCTGTCACTTTCTTCAAAAAACAGGATTATGTGTCTGCACCAGTGAAATACTTGCCTTTCCTAATTAATGCCCATCCATATTTATGAATGAGTATCAAGGAATTTAGTAGTGCAGAAAGAACTTGTATTCCCTGCAGGGATCTCTCCTACTGCACCAGTCTATGCAGTAAGAGACACCGTGGTCTTCAGCATAGGTCCTTGTCGCCTCTTATTTTTCAATTCAAGCTCATTAAAGTCCAATAAACAAATTGCCACACTCATCCAGCCTCCCTCAGGAAGAGAAAAAGGCTAATGTTACTCCAGCAATGAACAGATAGAGCACCTACCGCAAACTGCCTTTTGTTATTTCACCATGAGGAGAAATATGAGTCAGGGTCATCTACAAAGGAAAGGAGTCAAGAAGCAAACTCAGCTGCAATCCCTGTTTGCTAAAGAGTTGGATACATATCATAAATTGTGGTAATTGTTTTTTAATTAAGTGCGCACATAGCTATGTGATTAAAAAAGCACGTAGACAATCTGGATTTCTTTAGAAATTACCCACCACTTTCAATCTCACTGTCTGCTGTGAGTCACAGGGGATGTGAAGCAACCTTTCTGCAGAGCATTAAACCTCTGGAAAGAGAAAGGGGAAGTTTTAAAACAGGTGTCTGTGTTCATGTAAAGAATGATTCAGAGCTGCTGCTGGAAACTGGGTCTCTGAGCACATGGTGGGATGCGCCAGAGACAGAATGGAGCGGACAGGAAGGGATGGAGCTGCGAGTTAAACTCACTGAAAGCACAGACCAATGCCAGTGCCCAGGGAAATCAACAGCTCTGCAAGAGCTTGTTGCTTTTGGAAGTCAGTTTGTTCTTTTGCTACATTCATTCATGTGGGTGTGAGGTCTCTTAAAAGTGACTAGCTTTTATCATGGGGCAGATTGTGTGTGTGTTTCAGTAAGCACCTAACAAATTGATGAGTCTCCAATGCGTGAGCTAGATTTCTTAAGTATTTACATAACATAAACCTTTGGTGCCTCCTACTTCTAGGACTGTAAGGACAATTCTTGGTCTGCCTGTTTTCTCCCAGTGAATTACCTTGCTTTCTTGTTAGCTTTCCTTCATAACCTATTATATTGCACAGTTCTTAAAACAAACAAAGCTAAAACGTATCGTATACCATGCAAGTAAAATATTCCAAGATATTGGAATACACCTACATCTTCATTTGCCTTGCTCTGAAATGGCAAGTTCCTCCTTGAAGCTACAAGAGCTTGTGAAGTGGCTGTTAATGAAGGTGACTTTAAAGATGAGAAGAGACTGCTCATAAATCTAGTCTAGTCTCCTGACCAAAAGCTGTATTTGTTTCCCACTGGGCATCACAGGTTTTAGCTAAATCAGATTTACTGGTAAGACATCTTGCCTTGACATGAGGATAACAAGAGACTGGGAGCCTTATGCTTCTTTTTGGTATTTTGCTAGCTTTATGTGGACAAGGTTAACCTTGCACTGTGCAAGTGTCCTACATTTCTAAGGCTGGTATCCTGACTGTACCTCCCAGCCGTTATATTGTGGTATTTTCCCTCTGAAGATGCATTTACATTGTGATTAACCCACATCACAACATCTTCAAAGACAGACTGAATTGCTTAAACTCCTTAAGGGCTTATTAGCGCAGAAGAGCACACACGTTCTCCTGGCATACTTATACCAGTAAAATAAAGTGCCAGGCACCAACAGAACTCCCCACAAGGGTACTGTTGTTTTCGGGTAGAACTTGGTTTGCTTTTCCTTTTCTTTTAAACTCCTTCCAAAGGGATCTTGGCAAATCTCCCAGTGCTCTCTCCTGCCCAGGGGAGGGTTTGGAAGCGGGCGAGGAGCACCTGAGCTTTTGCAACAGCTTCGCCCCAAATGCCACATGTACACCAGGAGATGCCCTGGCTCCATGACCCTCTTGGATGTGGATCACGAGGTTTCATGAGAGTTAAACTAAGGCTCACAACAGTCCCTGGCACTTATCCTTATAGGCAAGTCCAGCACCCCAAGCCCTGCTGAGGCCCTACTTGGCTCTCATAGCCCACGAGTCTCATGAATTGAACTGATAAAACATTATTACATTTTCACAGAATAGCCGTTTCTGATTTAAAATTCAAGGGTACAGTTGTGATCACCTTTGTTTCAGTCGCCCCAGAGGTTTTTTGGTTTTTTTGTTCGGTAAGTTAAGAGCAACCTGAATATAAAGGCATGAAAGTTCACTGGAGCCTGTTACAGCCTGTAAGTGGGTCACAAGACACCGAAGTGCTGACTGAAATAACACCCACACAAATCAAATAAAAGAGTAGCTAACCTGTATTTAAAAAGAATAATCTTTCTGGATGCCTTAGTCATAGATGTCTTAGCCATGAAAAATTCAAGACACCAAGCACTTAGTGAAGAAGTGGCTGCAGAGGATGCCTCTGAACCTAGGCGCACAATTATCAAACTGGCATTAGTAGTTAAACTGCCTCCCCTTGATGCTTCAGGAACCTGGAATGCACGCAATTTCCATCTGAAATAATTAAATTCATAAGTACTAAGTGGTGGCTAGTGAGGGCTTTAGGGGAGAAAAATCTGACCTAAATACCTCATACAGAAGCTTGCCTTAAGGAAAAAACAAACAAAAAAGCCCAAACAAACCCTTAAACAAACAAAGACCTTGAAGAAGTGGTGAGCAGGTAAAACTGCACGAAACCCTGCACAGTGACCCGCTGATGGATGCTGCTGCAGAGGGCCAGTGCTAAGCTGAGCGGAGTTCTGATCTAAAAGGCTTGAGGGCCTGCTCAGAGGTTTTATCTTTGCTGCTGGTAGTTACAGCACAGCCCCAACCAGCACCACAGTTTGCCTGTAATTACCGCGGGCCTACAGGGTTCCTGTAAGAAGTTTTGCACATCCTGGTGACTGGGTCTGACTGCTAAGAGGCTGCAGGCAGACAGACAGCTGCAGGGATGCGAAGCTGAGTGGTGTGGAAGGACAGGGATTAATCCCTGGAGAGTCTGCTTGACAGAGTAAAGCACAATGGAGGAGGCTGGCGGGGAAGGAAGAGATGAGAGGGGATAAGCCCCATCTCAAATGCCCAGAGGGGTTAGCCAACATGCCAACAGACCCTTCAGCCTTCTGCTTGCTGGGGGTGGCAGCTGGTAAACCCTTGGCATGTCTGGCCTAGCCTTGGAACCCTTTGCTTGTGCTGCCCTTCTATGGGTGTGCCCTGCAGATGCCTGTGTCTCCCCATGGGTATTTTCCCCAGCCACACTGCCCCGTGGGCTGGCTGCATCCAGCTGTGATGTTGCAGTACGGGTGTTGGGTTGGGACTTCTATGTGTTACTGCTCTTAGTTTTGAGCAAGAGAGTTCGGATTGTGCTGCAGCAGTCAATCTAGCTCTGCCCGCTGTATCAGCCTCTGAAGTGAGCTCTCCTGCTTGAGCAGAGTTTGGCTTTCTCTTAGACCTGCAAAGCCCTTGTTTACCCATGCAGCAGTGGGATGAAGGAAAACAGCAGTGGGATATGAATCAGAGTGGGGAGTTCCTTGGTTTTAGCTCCCTTTTCTTCCCTGCTGGGAAATAGAGATAAGTGTAGGTAATGCAGCTACTGTTCTACTCTGGGCTTGCCCTGTCATCATCCTGTGGTTTCCTGATGAAAAAGAAGAGAGAAGAGTATCTCTCTTCCTGCACCAAGCATTGTACCTGGACATGTCTATGGGCTTCTGGGTGTTTGACAGAAAGGAAAACTGTCTTCCCATCAGCACTACCTCTGATTTTTATTCTAGTCTATTTTATCTTATTTTAATTTTATTATTATTTTATTTTTATTTTTTATTGACAGTAAAAACCAGAACGGAATAATTTCACAGTGAAAATGTTATCAACTCACGTATAAGACAGCAGAGGTGTAAGGTTACTTGCACCTATTATAGAATGTTCCTCACACAATGTCCTGGCAACAGAAGCAAACATTCCTCAAAGAGATGGTTTCTCACCATCTGTTTGAGCCTAAGCTTCAATGTACCCTGATGCAGCAGCCCATGAACAAACCAAGGGTGAGGCCCCCCCCCCACCTGCACCATGTAATCCAAACCCCCACACACTGGTGGTATAAAATGTTCAGGGTAGAAAGCAGCTAAGGAGGAGGATGCTTTGCATCCAAATTTTGGGACACCGAAAGGATAACCAACAGCACATTACAGAAATGTTTCCTGTGTTTCTCAAAATAGCCTCGTGTTTGGCATCAGCTTATGGTCAATGCTTTCATGATCCCGCAATGTATGAAGGATGGGTGACTATGAAGTGCAATTACTGGGGCTTTTCTCATCAAGCTGTGGTTCAGCTCTGTTTTTGGATGCTGATGAGAGCACAAAATACCTTTATTGCCTATAAATACACTGAAATCTGTAGGAAGCCCACTTTACCAGCTGAAAACTAAACCTCTTGACCTTGAAATAGGTTCCAAATTCTAAAAGCAGCACATCAAGCTAGCTAGCTGCCTTAGTTACAGACATTAATCACTGCTGTATTTTACAGAGCATGTAAAATTTAAGTAATAGAATCACTGTCCCCATCACCATATTTGCAACTAAAAGCTGATAAATAGAAGCACTGACCTCAGCTGGTCGATTTAACCCAATGAGTCATGGTCTTGGGGCCGCATATGCTTCCTCTGCTAATATTCTTGTTCCTATTTATTTCTTAAAGTGCACTGCCATGCTTCTCTAATGGGCAATTCCAGAAATAGAAATATCCCATTTGTTCCCTCTCCTTTGTCAGGTTTTTTCACAGTCACCACTTATTCTATACAGAGCCGCAGCATCTCAAAGAGATGAGAGCAGGAGTGTTGCTGGGAGAGACGGAAGACAGGCAGACAGGCTGTGGACCAGTGAATTCCTCTTGAAGTTCTCTGTCTGAGAAGTCCTCTGGTATCTTCTTTCTTTTTGCATTACAGGGAGCTAATCTGTAGAGAAAGATGCTGCAGATGTAAGCTCCTCAACCTCAGCTGCTCTGGGTAGTTACATGTGTGCTGAAACAGAGGGATCTGCCTGCAGCAATAGCTTTGTTATTGCTCTGGATGAGATTTTCTCAGCAAAAGGCTGGCTTTTTCATCACAGCTGAAACAGAGAGAGGACTAATTCACAATCAGCATGGTGTTTCGGTCAGGGTGGTGCTGCACAGCAGACCCTTTGCCTTGGACTGGGGTCCCCCAGTGCTGGATGCTGTACAGAAATACAGAGTGGAAAAGCCCTCTTTGTTTCCCAACCAGATGCTGTTTGCAACTCAACTTAGTAACTTTGCTTTTATTAATATCACATGTATAATATTTAAATGAATGCCAGCTGACCTCATCACCATATCTGTGTTGGTCTAAGATGGTGAATCATGGTCTTGGGGCCATGTGTGCTTTCTCCAGTACTGTTTGGATGGGTACAGGCAGAAGTGACTGTACAGGGAAAGAATGAGACAAAGCTCAGCAGAGATGGATGTTCAGCAACCTTGGCCACACAAATGCCCTGCATCAGACAGGATGCCAGGGGAACAAGAGATGTGGAGGTCTAAGGCCCTTTTTATATTGCTCTGCATTAAGGAGCATCAAGGGGAGATGTGCCAAAGTGACTGATGGAAGGTGTCAGAAGTGAGTGTAGTAGTATGTAATCTGCCACCATCAGAAATGACATTTGCCTAATGACCTTCCACCAACCCTGCAATTACTATTGTTACCAACTGCAATCACTATTGTTACCAAATGTGTATCTGTATCCAGACATGGACTACGGTACAGTGTCCTCCATGCAGGCAGGAACCCGTCTGATTTGCAAGACAAAGACTTTGCAGAGACTGTCACAGAAGGTCCCAAAGGCCATGGCTTTCACCAGCCTGTAGATGCTCCCATACAGATCTACCTCCTTGCACTAAAGACCTGGTGGGGACCATTTCTCTGCAAAAGGTGGGTAACTCATGTACCTCTGCTCCATCTCCAGCTCACAAAGTGGGTAGGTGGGACATAGCTGGGAGCATACATTGCTGCATTGCCTTTTCCTCTCCTGCGGGCAGACCTGTGGTGCCACAGATCCCTAAAGGAGTGAAGCAAAGCAGCTGCTTGCCGAGCACCATGGAACCAGTGGGGAGCAGTAGGTTTACAGCCTTTGGGTTCCAGGTACCTGCTCAGATTGCAAATCGGCAATGAAATATTAAAAAATAAGTAAATAAGACAATGCAAAAAGCTTTGGCTGCCTGCATAACAGTCCCTTGTATTACTCAAGTATCACTTAGACCCCTTTGATATCCATGGTGTTTATGGCACTTAAACTTGTTTGCTTCAAGCAAATTCACTCAAAATCAGGCTAGGCCTTCCATTAAACCTGACAGATTCATGATGAGAAGAAGGCTTACTCATTTACCACTCTGGAAAGAAATAGGAGTATAAACAGCTATTGTGCTGAGTCACTTCCATGTGTAAATTCACCAGGCTGGAGAGCATAACGGGATGCTAATTCTGGCCCTTAGCTGGGTCCTCCTCTCTTTAGGCATCTCCATCCCTCCCCTGTGGTGCTCAGCTCCCTGGATGGTAATTCTCTGACTTCTGACTCTTCAATGTCACTGAAATGGGATTCATGTGGGGGATATTTAGCAGAATTGCATTAGTATTTGACATTTCAGGTCCTGGAAATTTTCGATGATGTTATTTGCAAGGACATTTTTTATCGCTGTAAATTGCAGTCCTTCAGGAGCAGTGCAGCAGCCTAATTTTCTAGGCCTGTCTCTCCCTCTCTGTCAGGATTTCTGATGATTTGTTTGATTTCTTACGCTTGTCACAACACACCTGTGCCTCAATGACACAGAAAAACGTTCATTTGAAGTAACAGCTCTGGCTTGCAGTGCTTTGGATTCAACACAAAAATAGAACTGTGCAGAAAACTTTTTTATTAGCTTTTGCAGATTTCTAGACCCCAGGTAGTTCAAGCTGAATAACAGCATGTTTCACTTAAAAAAAGGAAACCAGGTATTGGTTGCTTGAAATGGCCAGTGAAGGAAGATTTGGGAGCACTTATGAGACACTTTTGCTGCTTCACAAGACTCCACATCACACGCTGTGAAGACTACAAAAACCCAAGTGTGCAGCTTTTTCCACTAGCCAGTTTGCACTTTGTTAGCCTTGGATATCTCTCTCTTTAATTTATGAGTAAGCACAAGAAATACAAAAGAGAATATTACAGGGCAAAAGCCTAATGAAAAGATGTTCAGAAGAGGCTGCTGGGGCTGTGCAATGGGAGTGTGATAAAGAGATACTAACTAGGTACTGTATGTACTATTACAGAGACTTCATGATCCACAAAGACGTTTTGACAGTGCACATAATTTCTGCCTTGCCCTCATTTAATAAGACTGTTTCACCTTTCCTTAGCACTTTACATCTGAGATTCCCAATGTCCTGGAAAGCACCTGCCATACAGACCCTGGCTAGATAAAGATGTATTTTTTGGTCCTTATTTGACGTGGTAGAATATTCATATACTGGGTTACAGAGAATTCACAAACCTGTTGAGTGAGTGCTGCCTTTGGAAATGGTACATCCCACTCAGAGCTGCTTGGATTCCCAGAGAAATCACTGCTGTTGTGAGCAAAAAGATTAAAATATCCCTTCCTTTATTTTTTTTCTTCCAAGTTTGGAAACACAGCTACTAGCAGATGGCCTGCTGTGCTCAGCGATCGTTCAAACAGAACTGGAATATTAGGTGTTTTTCTGTCTATGTGTCCATGCACACACAGACCCACATGCACACACAGAGACAATTCCGGGCAGAGTTTTAATGTAATTTTCAAATCAAAGCATACTTCAAGGCAGATGCCAGAGCAGATTCAAGCTAAATTTGTAGGCTGAGCTCACCAGATGAAAGGTACTATCTGACTGCAAAGGTTTATAATGATTAGCATGTGTGACAAGTATCTTATTGGACAACGGCTAGACTGTTTAAGGGCTTTATGCGAAGCAAGTGCTTCCCACACCTGCAAGGACAGCATATGATTCTGGTGATTCATACTATGAAATCAGGCTGATTCCCTTGGTTCTGGCGGGCCATGAAGTTGCCTGTGTTGTGGAAAGTGGGAGCAATGCCAGTACCTGGGAACAGAGTAATGCTGGCTGCTGCGGGGCACTGCTTCTCCAAAACTTTTCTAATCTCTTAAAACACTTTCCTTTGCACAGCCCTTGATTAATCAGTACTGATTAGGCACTGACTCTGCTATTTGTGTGTTGAAGATGTGGACATTTCCCTGGCAACAGATTGCACTGGTAATGTTCAAGCAGAACTTGGTGTCTATTGCAGTTGTTTTATAACTCCCTGGTGCCAGTTTGTGCAAGAAAGGGCTCATCAGTGCTTTTCTTACCATCCCGTCAAGACAGCACACACGCAACAACTGTTGTGAATAAAACATTCTGGTTTCTCCCTCAGGTATGTGCAGATGCAGATTTTTGTGCAATGATGTTCAAATTGAAGAAGGTGCTTTGAAACAGTAAATGACTCTGTATATGCCCACATATGGATCTAATGAAATCTGAAGAATCTAATGTCCACAATGAAATCTAATAAGTCCTAAAACACACAGGACTACTGCTGTAAACAAAAGGAGGATATGGTCACCTAATAATAGAAATCAAAGAAATCAAAACTTTATTACTTCAAAGAAAAAACAAAACACCCTCAGAGCAGGGTTGATAAACCCTGCACAGTATAAAGAGGATGACTAATTTGTTAATTAGTGAAAAATTTTATCTTGATGGGAAGCTCTAAGATGATCTTTAGTGGCTAATTTATTTTTGTTAACCTTAGACTATTTGTATCTATTTCTTTGCTTTCTGCAAATGCTCTAGCTACAGTCAAGTTCATCCAATGGATGAGTCTGATCTCTGATATCTTATACCACTAAAATTGAAACAAGTGTTGATCTTGGAATTATAGGGAAGAGAGTCTTTATAGAACTGTACCATATATATAGCAAATAATCTTAGAGAGGCTTTTACCCTCAGGATCTTGGAAAATGAATGTTTCTATGAAGATTTGTATCTGAGTGTTTGAATCTGAGACACTCTGACCCTTACTACTGGCCTGTTTTGTGCTGCTGTAGTACTTATATGAAGTACATATCTTAGATTTCTGCAGCAAGTGAATAATTTAATGGGTGGTATCCACAAGCAATTTATAATAACTGTATCTAAGCATATATTTTCTCACTTTAAAGTTTAGATCTTGTGGATAGTCGCATTTTTGCTCCCTGCCTTCACTCCCCTCTGTGTGGAGGCAGTTAGGCGTCTCTGTTTCATGCTGATTTAAAAACTAAGTGCTTTTTACTGGTTGCCCATTTTTGTGCTCTGATGAAAACCCATTGCATCTGGGAAACTTTTTACATCCTAGTGAGGCTTGCAGTTAGTGTGTGAAAATTCAGGAGGAAAGACATAAGTGGAGAGAAATCCCTGCTGATGGATCCACAGCTATTAGCTTATTCTTCTTATTAGCCTTGTGTAAAGATGTAGTAGGACTTCAAAAGGCAGTAAAAAAAGTGTAGGATCAGGATAATTATTTTATTGTTGTTATTCCCTTTTTATGTGGTGATCCAAATTACAGCTGGGACAAAGTCGACTGCCATTGTTAGAGATGACACAAGTCTATGCAGAGCCAAATTGTGACTCTGGCTCTGAGCCTGGCGTGACTGTTCATTTTCTGCGTGTGGCTCCATCCGACTTACAAGATTTCTCTTATTCAGCCCTTTTAGTCTCATATTTACTGCAGCATGTTATGGAGGAGCCATATGTAATGTGTTCCCTCTCTTGGGCTTTGCTTACGCAAAGAAAATCACTGCCACTGCTGATGCAGTGGAAGCCATGCGGATACACTCTTTAAGAGTAAAAGACACTGTCCTGGAAAAATTGCTCTGCTTTTGAAGTAACTATTTCCAAATAAAATTGGAGCATTGTGCCCACCTGAGGACCACAATAACTCTAGGTTATTACAGTAATCACACTGCTTAATTTCTCCACATAGACAAGGAAATCAACAGACTAGTTCATTTTAGTCTCCTTGTGAATGGAAATTATAATAGCACAGTCAGTGGTGGCTCGTCCTTGGTCTACTTTATACCAGCTATATACATGGGAGAGTGTGTGCCTGTGAAGAGCAGAGACGAGAAGATAAAGGAACAATATTAAAGATGAAGGATCCCAGTTTTGTTCCATAAACAGAGGAAAACACAAGTCTTGCTAGTGGAATCATGCTGTGTTTTTTAAATCACAGCCTGGGTTTTGGAAGCTGCTGGGGAAAAGTCATCATTCAGGTTAATCAGCCCCACATATACTTACTGCTCCACTTTTTACTGTCAGTGGTGGCAGCATTGCGTGCACCCTACCGCAGTGTGAAGATGTGCTTTTCATTTGTGCTTTCTTCTTTACCTACGGCCAGACAGTCGCTCCCCAAGCCCTAAATTAGAGCCAAGTAGCACCAAATCAGCTGAAGAAAAACCTCAGTATAATGTGAACCCTGACACCTCGATATTTCAGGGACAGCTGAGGGCAGGTGATGGCTCAGCAGATCTGCCTGGATCTCTGGATATTGTCCAGTCATCCCCAGAGCACAGCAGAAGATGGACACTGTCACAGTGGCACAGGTCACAGCAGAAAATCCTGCTTGCACTAGGAGAATGTGACAAGACTACAGATTGCTAAAGCTGGCATTGGATAAAATGTTGTTAGGGTGACTAAAATCTGCTGTGTAGCTACTCTGAAAGTACTCCAGGCCTCTGAAAATACAACTACTGAAATTCAGCCCTGCTGATGCAGCCACACCAGGTGATATGATCCAAGCAGCATTTGAATCCTGAAAGCTGAATATTACTCCATCAGTTTAATTTGATCTTTCTCTCTGCTTTCTAGTTTCTCAATTTTTCCTTGGGCTCCAGCTCCTCTTCTGGGTTCCTCTGAGGACCAAATAACTGCTTCAATTTCAGCATCCTTCTCTTATCTAAAGCAAAATAAAATGAGATTTTGGGCACTCTCTGGGAGGTGAAGTGTGGAAAACACTAAGGAATATACTTAATCTCTACTCAGCTGGTGTCTGAGAAAAACACAGAACGCTACTGATGTTATCTATCAACATCTGGCCAGGTTGCAAAATACAAGTATTGCAAATCCTGAGTGACAATGTTGGGAGATCAATAATCATGAAATGACATTTAATTAGGATTTTGATGTTCCATGGCTTTTTAGGAAGAGCATCAGGAAAACAATCTTTCTCAGATGAGTAAGGAGAGAATGTAAACTACTGCTGGCAGCCTCCAGAATTACTGATTCCAGTTGTGGATAAAGTTGACCTTCCTACAGAGATCAGCAGAATAAATCCAAAACATATAGAGCACAGTATCTTTTCAAACTTTTGCCCTGAAATCAGAAAATATAAGCAGAGATTGATTTACACTACAAAAGTGAATGCCAAGAGATGCCTAAAAAAGTACTTAGCAAAAGACATTGTTTACGAGCATTAGCTTTGCTTCCATGGTATAACCCTGCCAGAAGTCAAATGCTCTGCAGCAGCAGCACCAAACCTTCAGCGCTTTATACTGTTACCTTACAACTGATGCAAAGAATGGGGAAAATGCATATGACTGACTTCAGAAAGATCTAAGAGATACTGTTATGTGGGTGGATATGAAAGATAGAGCAAAGTCCCTTTGTCCCTTTTCATGCCGCTTCTATATTAGTGTAACCTCTGAAATGAATAGAATTGCTCTGATTTGAATGAGAAGTGGTTCAGGCAGAACTTGCTCCCTGGTCTTAGCAACAAGCCACACAAATCGGCTGGACTTGTGGACGTTTAAAAATTAAGACAATGGATAACTGGAAAGTAGTGCATGTATATCTTGGTGATTTCGATCCGTACACTGTTGCTGCTGAAGTTACGCATCAAGTTTGCATGGCCACTGGCTATTATTTCCTGCCAGTATTAATTGTAGGGGACAGCCATGCTCTGAAGAAAGGGCTCAGCACTCTGTGCTGCTATCCTGAGGTGCTGGGTGACCTCTGGGGATTTTTCATGGTCTACAGGGAAATAACCACATTTTTGAACTCAGGAGTCAAAGGGAATAATTCTCTGGGTTTCTCCTGCTTTGCTCCATCATCCGTCTTGCTGTTGTGAGCCAGCACCATATCCAGTGAGCTACCTGGCAGCACAGAGGAATCATTTGCAAGCACGGCTGTTCTCATGCGGATAAATAATGAACGTGCCATTGTTCAAAGGCACGTCCCTAGAAACAGGGTGGAAAAAGTCACGGATAGAGACTGAGCTAGTCTGATACTGCAGTGCCTTTGGAGGGACCCCAGTCCCCGGGCGCTGGCTGGGACACAGGGCAGCATTAGCCACACAGTGTCTTCAGCGGTGGCAGAACTTCATACACCCCCAATCTGTTTTCACCGGAATTTCATCAAATGGTGAGTGGATTCCCACAGGGAACCACAGAACAGGCCTGAAATTCACGCACCTATTTTCTTCTGCCTCATCCCAGAGTTCCGCAGCTATGGCCTGGCTTACGCTACTGAAAACCTCCCTGCTCCGCACAGAGGGTGGTCCAGAGTGTGCTCTGTGGTGCTGTTTGTACTGTTTTGTCTGCATGGAAGTGTTCCGCATTTGCAGAACAATTCAGCACAACTAACAGCATCCTTAGAGTCCTAAGGCACTGCTTGTCACTGCAACAAGTGCCTCTAGACACCCCTCCATGCTGCGCTTGATTTAGTTATCAGGCCAGACATTGCCATCATAAGCAATCATCTTCAAAGGAGTGATAGGCAGAGCATCTGGGCCAAATTGTAACGTGATTACCTGACAGAGTCTTTAATAAAGACAATACTTTAGAGACACTTCAGTTGATCTGAATTCTCTTTTTTTTTTTTTCAGATTCAATTTTAGAACAGCAGCACTGCAAACGCACTCCCTGAGCTTTGAGCGGGAGCATGAGCCAGGAAGGGGCTCTGGCTTGAAACAAAACAGAGCTGCTGACCATTTCCTTTAGCAGAGCATAGGAAAAGTGAACCTGAAAAACCAACCACACATTTTAGGATGTGCTTTCATTTTAATAACCTTAAGTTTCCAGTGTAAAAAAAAAAAAAAAAAAAAAAAAAAAAGAAAGAACTTTTTTACATTAAAAAAAGATTCTTTTAGAACTTTAAAGACGAAAAAAGGGTAATTCACTGTTCGTCTAAATCCGCTTTGAAACCAGCACTGCCTGCTGAGCGAGAACAGAAGATAAAAGCGATACGAGGAAAGCATTTAGAGGACTTAAAAAAGATCTTGACGTGCCCGAAAATATTAAAAACCTGCACGGAACAACGCCTGCCCCTCGGGGGCCGGAGATTCCAAACAACTCTTCCAGCGCCAGCCGACCCCAGCCCCGGCCCCCCCGCCTCGCCCGCAGCCTGGGGTGCGACCAGGCCCTGCCGCTGCCTCCCGAAGGTTCCCGGCCGGGTTCCGAGGAGGGTCGTGGAACCCGCCCGGGCGCCGCCCCGCGAAGGGGCCGCCACGCCGCCCGCCCCGTCGGGCCGCCCCTCTCGGGATCCCCGCGCCGCCCGCCCCGTCGGGGCCGCCCCCGCCGCTCCCGGGGCCCTGCAGAGCCGTGGCGCGCCGGGACAGGCGGGCGGAGCGGGGGCGGAGCAGAACGCGGGAGTGGGGCGCCGGGCCGGGGACGCCCTGCCCCGGGAACGACGGGCAGGTGCCGGGGCGCCTGGTCCCCCTGTGCCGCCGAGGTGAGTGCGGAGCGAGGCGGCAGTGCGGGGCTGGGGCGGGGGGCGGCGGGGCTGGGCTGGGCTGGGTTCTGCCGCTCCAGTCGCGGAGCCGCAGCGGGCCGCCGAGCTCCGTTCCCCGGCGGTCGCTGGGAGTCATCCGCCCCTCCGCCGGCACCGGGGAGCTGCATCCCCCGGCGGCCGGTGAGGTGCAGCTCGCACCCCGTGCTTACAAGACTTCGGCTCCCGGGGCTCGGTGGGTGCTTCCCACATTACCCTGCGGGCTCTATCTCCTGAGGTCGGTGGAGTGAATCTCCCCACCGTGGGGATGAGGCGCTTCATCTTCCCCCGAGGGGATTGGTGGGGTGCTACGCTTCTCCCCACCCTAGGTGTCAGTGGAGTGCCCCTCCATCAGCCTTGGAGCTCCATCCCCGGCGGACCAGAGGGCGGCTTCCCTCCTGCAGGGGGTCTGTGGGATGTGCACCACATCAGTCCTGGCGGCTCCATTCGCAGTGGGTTGGTGGGGTGCTTCCCCAGGGACCAGCAGGACTCCACGCCCAAGGGCCAGAGGGGTGCATCCCTTTGTAGGTCAGCGGGGCAGGTGACAGTAGGGTCCATTTCCCAGCGTCAGTGGGGTTTAATTTCGCTGGTGCTTGCTCTACCCTCTCGTTGCTCTGCTGACCCTGGTGTGCTTGTCTGGAGGGCAAGGGGCAGCCCCATTCCCTGCCGTGACACTTCGTGCTATCTCCCTGGATTAGGTCATATCGTGACAGTCCGTGTTGCTGTCTTGTAGTGCAGGAGGGCCAGGGGATATGAGGAAGAGGGGCAGCAGTTGCAGATAAACAGCAACCACCCCCCTTCCCTGCACACAGCAGTTTAATAAAATCAGACAGCATGAAACATCTGGTTGGGTTTTTTTTCCCCCTAATCATCAGAAGGTAGTTCTCAGTGTCATTAAATACTCTTGTCCGCACAAAGAGGGCTGTGATATATGCAGTGTTGTAAGCCTGGAAGCGGTTGTGGATGAGATGTGTAAGAGGAAAACATCAAGAGCTGACCTCAAACTCTGAAGTTAACTGTGCTGCCTCTCCTTTGAGTGGCCTGGGGTACTCTCTTAAGCCTGTCTCAGTTTGTACCTATCTGACCATTACACTTGGCTGCAGAAAGCTCTGATGCCCCTTTGAAGAGCTGTAAAGCTATAAATGGGCTTAATATAGCCCATCCCTCTAACCTCAGTGCTCTCCCTCTGTAGCCTTTTAATGAACAGCAATGCTCATGAATTCCTCTCAGCGAGCTGTCAGATCTTCTTGCTTCTGTCTGGAGAGAGTGCGGCTGTGTGAGAGGAGACGTGCCTGAGCCACCCTCATCCCTGGGGGCTGTTGGTGGAGGATTGTCTCAAGGGGTTGGTGTGCTCTGGCCAGTGCAGTGGCAATGGGTGCAGGGATCATCCCCGGCATCCCTGTGTTTGCCTTTTGTTTTTAGTGGAGCCATAAGGGCTTGGGCTTCATTTTGCTCCTGGCAAAGGGGCAACAGGAATGGCTGAGCAGATCTTGTCAAAGCACTCGACCACTTTGATCTAGGTCCCTCTGCCTTCATTTTAAGGCAAACTGCGATGTGTACATGCCCTCTGCCACCCTCACTTTCATGTCCAGGGTGCATGTCCTTGCAAATATTGCTGTAATTCCTCAGCATGACTCACAAACTTTGCCATTTGTGGTGCGCCTTCTCCCCGTCTTGCATGGGTCTTGCACTGGACAAATTATCTTGTAGCCAAAGCTCACAGTGTGTGGAAAACAGCCTGCAATACTACTGAGGTAATAGTTTTCTGGAAAACAAAATGCCTGAATGCAAATAGAATGTAAAAACGGGTCTTTGAAGTCTTTTTTCTTTAAAATCATTCAGTGCTTAGCCTGGAGGAAACCCATTTTTTTGCTTTTTTACTTTTATAAAACTCATGAACATTTTAGCAAAAGCGGGATGTGATTTTTTTTTCCTTTTTATTTTAAAGAAGAGCTAAAAGTCTTTCCATTGTCGTGACATGAGGACTTCTTTATGCTCCGTTCACAGTGTTAATAGGGCTTTGCTAGTCTAAAGCACCTGACGTGAGTAGATGTTTAGACTGGTTTACCAGCTCCTGAGCTGGCAAAGGCAGTGCCATCAGCTCTGCCAGGGGCATAAGCAGGCCTGAGTCCAGCCAGGGATGCTCAGGAGCCCGAGGGCAGAAATGAAGACTCTGGTTCCCTCAATTAAGACAAAATAGGGAGAGAAGATCAAAGTACAAGTGACATTGCAAAGGCTTTCCTAGGAATGCAGAGAGTTGCAGCTTTCTTGGGTGGCAGGGATTTACTGCAGGGATTGTTTGGCAATAGCGGGGACATCAAACTTCTGTTTCATAAGGGCCAGATTTAACAGGTTTACATGTCTCCATGGTACTGCCATGAGTATCTTCCTAGCTTTCCAGTAGCTTTATGAAATAAAGAAATGGCTCTGGGCAGGAGTCCAGTGGGGTGCAGGAGAACACAGCGTACGTTGGGAGGGAGAAAGAGGCTTTAATGTAAGGTCCACCTGCTTTAGCTCATCTGCAGAAGCGTTGTGAAATGTTTTGTCCAACTTAAGTAAAACCCTTCTGCACTTACTTCCTGTCTTTAAAATCCAGTCAAGACATCTGTGAAAAAATAACTTGTTTTGTTACTGTTTTAACTATAGTTATACACAGCGTGCTTTGTCTCTTGAAAAGTCCATTAAGTTGCCCTATATGAAAAGCTGTGGATTTTACCTGAGTCATACATGAAAATGACTTACGATGTAGGTGCATGTCTAAATTGTTTCTGAATGTTGTTACTACGAGTACCTTTCTTTGCTATAATTGTACACATTTCTATACTAAATATTTCTGAATGTTGTTCCTCTCTTCAGCACAGGGGTTGCTCTTTTCCTGGGTTTTCTGCGGGTGTTAATAGCTGCTCTATGTAGCGTTCTTACCTTAAACGGGTTCAAACCACTAATAAACTCCATTAGACAAATGAAGAATTAAAAGAAGTTGTAACTGGGCAACACTAAGTCAGGAAATAGAGAAGCTGAGGCTCCAACAGCAATATTAACTTGGCTGCAATACACATCCTGTAAGCTCTTTTATGGCATACATCTCATAATGTAAACAGGAATAAGCACGCAGATTAATGTATGCAGAGAAAGAATCAAAAAGATTATTTTGCTGAATTTGATCCCCTTGTCCGTGTGACAGCTGGCTCTTGTGTAGAGCTGGGGAAAGCCTGGCACTGCCTTATACCGTGTGTCCAGCGCTGACGCAGACGTACCCAATTGCTGATGGAGTAAAACCAACAGCAGCAAATGAGTAATTTGGGTTTTGTGTCTGTCGAAACAATGCCATTGTAATGAAATACATTTTGTTCCCCAAGGTCTGTGAGCTGTGCTATATATGATCCTTAAGCATTCCCTCTTTCGTTATTCCCAACTGGCGTGTCTGGCCCTGCCGAGGTTGTAATGGAGTGCAGTGACTTTGCTTTGGTGAGTTGCAGCTTTCTACTTGTATTCCCATGTGTTGCACTAACAGCTCTCTTGGCTAATTTTAACTAGATCATGTACAAAAGTGATTACATGAATACTGTATTTTAACTCAGTTCTGCAATGGACTAAGCAGTATTGCTCTTTGTATTATGTTTTCTTAATTAAAATGGTGTTATTAATGTATTTCACTAAATTGATAAATTTAGCTTGATGGTCAAATAGTCTAATCTGACCTTCTCTGTGTCACAAGACATTATGTCTCGTGCAGCCACCACTGTACTGAGCCAGAGATTTGCATGCAATGTGGTGTCATCCAGGGCAGAGCTTGTGGTCCTTCAGCAGCAGCTTCCAGCAGTGACGGATGCAGTTTGTGTGAATAAAATTTATTTCTAGTTACTTTGCAGAAGAAAATAATTACCCTTTTCCATTTAAAAAGGCTCCTAATCTAGTAACAATGCACTGATACTGCTGCCTTGTTTTGACATTGCAAAGCTTTGCAAGGGAAATGGGAGCAGCTCTAATTCCGCAATCTAACACTTTGCCTGTTATACCTGCCTAATTGTAATGGCTCCTCTTCAGTGCCATCTTCCAAAGATGCTGCTAGAGCATTGTGGTATGCCATGCCAATTGTGCTTTAATTTCATTACCATTTGGTTTGGCCAGCATTTTATCCACTTTCTCTGCAGTGTTACACAATTTGCAAAGGGGGTTAGTACCTGGGTGGGTTACAGCATTTACTGTGTGCATGTAATTTAAATTCCTCTTGAAACTGAATTGTATTAAACTAATTTGGCAAAACTTTGAAATTACAGTAAGGGAGCTTTTGATAATTGATTTTCTTTTTCTTTCCCAAGTAACTGAGCTTATTAAAGTCATAATGATTAGCCAGTCAGAATGGTTCGACTCAAACGGAGCGTCTGAATCCCACTGAGTTTAGGTCTTGGCCATTTTTGCTTTGTGAGAAGTGAGGGTAGGTACCGCTTTGGGATCCCACCATGGTGAATGGCTGGCTGTCCTCTGTCAGCTCTGAGAAATGAAGTGGTACCTGTCAGGATTTGTGCTGGGCAAGTTATCAGGAAGAACAGCACTGAAAAATGAGAAGAGCATAGAAAATTGTCTCTGACTACATTAAAGACTTGTGAAACTTCTGCCATTCTGCAAAAAACCCCTGTAATTTTGCATAGTGGAGCCATCCTCCCTGACTCAGACTGAGAAAAAGACCTATTCAGTGTTACATTTTAATCATATACAACACAAAGACTTTTGCTGTGCTGTTTAAAATCCAGCCTTCTTTCAGCCTGTGTTCTGCCAGGATGTTTTCATCCAAGACGGACTGCTGAGGCTGATGGGAGCAGACTGAAAAAGCAGCTCTAACCTTCCTTCCTGACACTTCAATAGTGACATCCACTGTGGGAAACTAGGGCAGAAATGTGTTAACACTTGTCGCTGGGAGAAAAATCCTCTCCATGATGGGGACCAGAAGAGAGTGGTTCTTAGATTCATGATACAAATTGGTTCATTATTTATTTCAATCAAAGTCTGTAGGTGCTGTTATAATGAAAAATTAAGTGCACTTTGTAGAATACATATGAGCTGACACTGTGCCAACCCCAAAGCCTTCCTGACCTACAAAATGAAGGAGAGCTTTGATGCTCTCCTCGCTCTTCACAAAGTCTCAGACAAACAGGTTTTGCACAGAAGTTTGATAGAGGTAGGATCTATAAAAACAGATTCCAGACCCACTCTGTTCACCGTTGCCTTCCGTAGATAACATCCTGCTGTTGTCTCCTGGCTGTTACACATCTGCACAAGAGCAGCCTAGCTTTGGACTTCACTAGATACCGTATTACTGGTGCCACCACCCCACTGCATGTTGTCTGTAAGTTTAGCTGTGCTCTAGTCTTCCCAGATTGGTAACAGATAGCCTGTTCCCTGCTGGAGCAGGGTTTTTCCATGTATCCAGCTGTGTGCAGATACGGCAGTTACATAAAACAATAATGGTGATCTGACCAATGGAAGGGGTTAACACACTGCGGCTTCTCTCTGCTCCCAGAACAAAAGCAATTGTCCAGCAGTCTGGGAAAGTCTAGCTTTAATACTGTGCTGTGTATTTTACCAGTTGCGCTGATATTTGGATGATCAAGATCTGTTGGGGTATTTATGTATTTCTCAATACAATCAAAGATCAAAAAGAGACTCCAAAATGGTATGGGTTTTGAGAGAGCCTCTGTACAAAGTCTTTACCAAAACACAAACCCAAAAGGCTTTGCTCACTTAGCACAACCCTGATGCTCTGATGCAAATGGGGCAGCCACAGCAGCTCCATGGTGTCCCCTGCACTAGTGGAGGAGCATGAAGGGGACCTGTGGCAGCCACCTCTGCTTGTTGTAGTGCCCTGCTGTCAGCACATCAGCTTTAATCGGGGCTGGCAGGAGCTTTGGTGGCAACTGACCTCATGTTAAAGACTAAGGTCCCTGTCTTCTCTGAACACAGGTCCCATCATGAAGGATGTCAGGTGACAAATGGGACAGGTATTAAACATTAAGCATTAGCCAGCTGTTTGTCTTTAAAATATTAATCCTGGTTTTATGCACTTACCTGTTTTCCCAGCATACCTGGATTTGAAGGACCTGAGACTTTCATGAGTGATGACTGTCTAGCTCATGGTCCCAGATCTGCAGTGCCAGTTTCCAGCTTTTGAGCCCTCCTTGCAGGTATTTCTGCCAGGATCACACTCACCGTGTTTATCTAGGAATACGAACATTTGGGTGAGATGACTTCAGGCCAGCTTTCAGTTGGCCTTCCAGGCTCCCAGAAGCATAGATTATTCCCCCCTTCCCTTAATAATGTTCTCCACCTTTTGCTCTCATAGTCTTTGAAGCAGAAAAACAAAGCACCTCATCCATACCACTGAGCAAACTTCCTCTGTGGGGGTTATATTTCATGAGGAACTGAGCAGAAAAATGTCTTCATTGGTACAATGGGTTTGGGCTGCAGGATGAAATGTGGCATACCCTATTCCATCAGCAATCCATCTCCCTTCTTGTATGGAGTAGCAGACATCCCCCTCTTCTGAAGAAAAGACAAAAAGCATTTCTATATGGGAAATCCATCTCATAGCTCAGCTGGAAATAAATAAATGCAACAACTAAATGGGTGGCACTGCTCCAAAATGCATAGTTATTCCAGCTGGTGCACTGTCACTGCTGTTAGGTGCGGGGCTGTGTGGAGCTGGGTGTGATGGGCTGGCTTGTCTTGGCCTGCAGACTTGTCTTTCAGTCCATGTCCACATGGTCATCAAAAGACTTAAACTTCTATACAGTGGGTAGTCTGAAATGTGAATCACAGCTCCTGGAAAGGACTTGCTGGATCACCTAGTCCTCTGTTTTGCTTTCAGAAGGATCTTTCTTGCCTAATTAAAGCACGACTGGTGATTGCGAGATGCTTTGTTTGGGTGGTTTAATAAATTGCCATCCTCTCAGCAAGAAATGAAAGTGCATTCACTAATGTGCCTGTAAGTGTCTCAGCTGTGAGGTGGTTATTTACTGCACTATTCTCATGCAAATGTTTATGGTTATGTTTGCATTGATCATACAAGCGTTGCACACAAATTTTATTTCTTGGAGTATTTAGGCTTGGTTTTTTTTAATCCTTCCTGCTGTATCTGTTTCTATGTAATAGAAATTGCTTAATGTGTAATTGCTCATCACTCAAGTGCCATTTTAAAATACAGAGCTTTATAAATGAAAATATTCTTTTTCCTCCAATTAGTTTTTTTTCTTGAAGGTGAGGTGTTAGGGTTTGTTTGGAGAGTATTCCACTAAATCATTTGGTACTTTATGCATTTATTTACTTTTAAATGTATTCTAAGTGAAAGGTAATGCCCTGTAGTTACAAGTGCAAAAAAGAGTATTCACCGTCAGGGCCTTATGGCTGGCTGTGGTGCTCCTGGCGTGGATGCAGCTTGCGTGCCCTGGTCTGATGGATGTGAAATCAATGGTTGTACACTGCCGAAGAGGCGATGTGTTTTTGGGTGTGAGGTAGGGAAAAGTTTTGGTATCACAGTTGCAAGTTTCCCAGGTGGACTGAAAATTTGAGGTTTGTTTGTTAGTCCTTAGCTCCGTGTCTCCTGCATGGTACTTCTGTGGATGTGGGCAAGTGTCAAAAATGGTAGCTCAGCTTGAGAAACATGGGGAAACTCTTTAAAACTGGCATTTCTTCTTTGGATTGGTCCTCTAATACAACAGTAGCTTTTTTGGTGTGTGCAGAGACTTTGGGAAAGCGGAGTCTGAGTAGCAAGTCTTGCCTTGAAACAGCCTGCTTTGTGATTAATGATTTTATCTGTAGCCTTTTAATACTGCCTGTAGACGGGATGATAGCTTAGAGGTAATCACACTGATGGAATACAGGAAGCATTGCGGGTTGGAAGGCATGATGTGGCCTTCTTTTAATGTCTCTCCTCAATTTCACTGGAGCTAATCCTTCCTTAGGGTGGGGATGGCCTTACATCAGATGGAGCTCAGATTAGATGCTGACTGATGTAGGTACCTGATCTATAGAGAATACAACTATTAGCTTGCACCTTGTATGCACCCAGGGGTAAACAGAAAAAAAGGAGATTTTTTTAACTTCATGTGCTATTAGATAGTGAAGACGGTGGACATTATTTTTAGCTGCTGTCAATGATACCACCGTGGGCTTGTACTCAGAGGGCTCTGGCTGGATCCATTGATTTCTGTTGTGGGTGGGAAGGAGGGGACTGCGGCTTGTTCTAAAAACTACTGTATGCTGCTAAGACCAATTACATTAATTTTTGTTTTCAGTTGAAATGATTGGTATTCTGTTAGAGCTGAACTTAAGCTTCTCAATGGAAGATCTAATATTTGCCTTAAAACACCTGGTTTCATTTTGGTCTGTAACTGCCTGAACGTCGCCTGGCTGCACAGACTACTGAAAGTACATCAAGTTGGTACTCGGTACATCAAGTTTATTGCATACACTCTTGAGTGTCAGCGCTTGTGTAGGTTAAGTGTCAATATCCCTTATTTGTGGAAGAAAATGATACATTGGGGCCCATTTCGGCTCGAACCAGAGCAAACCTGGAACAAAAACGTATGGCTTTTACAGTCATCTTTTTCTTTCAGCTCCCACTTCTATTTATCTTATGAAGCTGCTGGCACTGTGGGGACAGTTCAAGTTCACTCTTCCTCTGCTGCACACGGAAACGTTCTGTTTGCGGGGAGGTGCAGCTGCAACCTGTATTTGGCAGACTATATTGAGGAGCAAATAGCAATTCCAGTTGAAATGAATACTGTTTTTCTTAAATAAGAACTTGTTTAAATAGAATCATGTTAGAAACCAACTAAGAGTCGTTATGGAAGAGCCTCCAGTTTATACATGGCCTGGCAGGGGTGTGCTCAGGCTTGCCAGCGTTTGGGGGAGGCGACCCTTCACAACAGCCTCCCTGTCTCCTTCCCAAACCTGCTCAGGAAAGAGGAGGTTCTCAGTTTCCCTTAAATTTGGGCAAATTTTGAAGTGAGGATGAGAAAAATGGTCTTGATGCAAAGTGAATGTGGATTTTTTCCGAGACCTGTTTGTTTCAATGAGGAATGTATAGGGATAGTCTGATCTTGTGTGACAGGAAAGGCTTATAAATACATTCAGGTCAATAAGCAGCTGCTGCTTCTGGGTGCTGGCATGCTTTCTTCTGGCTACCTAATGGGTCAGCTATAAGCTGCTGCTTAGTCTGAGCCACCATCTGAAGTCCTAAAGGACTTGTGTGTTCATGGGTGATAGACACAAGCCTGGAAGAAGGAGCCCTCTCCCTGTGCTATCAGTCCACTTGCTACATGGTGCTGTGCACTGCAGGAGCCCAAGTTGCTATCCAAAATATGAGTTTAAAGGTGGTCTCAGGAGCTGTACCTGCCTTGGTTTTCCTGATCATCCTGGTATTTGTAATCACCCTGTTACTGTCCTGTTGCTTTGAAGAAAAGCAAACTAGACAGGAGATGCTGTTTATGTGCTTGAGAAACAATGAAAGTTTATGGTATTGGAAATGCTGCCAAAACGTGAAAAGGAAAGGGAAAGGATGAATCTGGGGGAGGAAGGCGAAATATTTTTGCGTTTGTTACATGTGTGTGTCAGTAATGGATGGAAAATTATTTCAGACAAAGCTGTGAATTTTGTTTGTCTTTATAAAAACACTGTAATATTTTTTTAAAGCTTCCTTTTGAGTATTTTGGCCAACCTCATTTCACAGCTAGCTATATTAATCTCAGTTAAATGCAATAGACAAAATCTACACAAAACAACTGCTTAACATTATAAGCAACTTGCATAAACATGAATTATTAAGGTCACAAAAGCTCCTAGAAACCAGCAGAAATGAGTGCACGGTTGCATTTCTTTTTTCAAAACATGCATTAATTAATAAGGGGCTTAGTGCACAGCCTGTTTATCCCCCTCCATGCCTCCATCAGATTTTGCTGTCATCAAGTAGAAGGAAAAGTGTCACTTCTCTCTCTCTTTCCCCCCTTTTCTTTGGCTGAAGCACATAAAGGTGTCAGACTTCATTGTACACGAGTCCATTATTCACAGCTAAAATGCTCAGGCGGGTTGTGTTGGGGGTGTCATAACAGCAGTGCACCCTCTGAAATGGCCAGAGGTTTTATTTCATGCCTGCCTGTGTGCCTGCTGATGCAGGGGCAGCAGGCTGACGCAAGTTGCCAGGAGCTAAAGAGTAGGCGCGTTCATATATTTGGGCTGTGCAGAGAGGACAGCATGCTCATAGGAGGAGCATGGAGAGGAGAAGACAGAAGAATGTGGTAGTAGCTACAGGCCCCATCCTCCCTCTGTAAGTGCCACACACCCCAGTTTGTGAAGGGATGGGCATCATGTCTGCTGTTGGTCCCTTCCACATGATGTGGGCATAGGTGGCCACGGCCATGGTGTCCCTGGTCACTGAAGCTGCAGGATCGTTTGGACGGAGCTTCTCTCAAGGCCCTTCCAGCATGGGAAAGAATAGAGGGCGCTTTGTTGTGAAATGGGCAGTGATTAAAGGGCTGAGTCCTGCTGTGTGCAGACTAAATGCATATAAATATATGTCAGGGTCAACACTGGGAGATGTTTGGGAGAGAGAATGCCTTCAGACATGGTCCTAAAATGTCAGAAATATTAGAGGCAGGAACTGAACTTGTGTATAGGGGTTTGAACACTGGGATCCTGGAGATAGCAAACAGCTTGAGATTTTCTTGCCTGTTTTGTACTGTTAAGTAAAGCCTCTGAAGCAGACACCACTGTTGGTCACAAGTCCATGTGGAGAGAATGAGGACAGAGGCTGATGGTTGATAACTGCTGTCTGGGGTTATGGCATTTGCAGAAGAAACTCAGATATCCAAGACCTGGATTACTGAGCTCCAGAAAGGCAAAATCTGTATTTTTGGCCTTGCTACATTTTAGTGATTCCACTTTTGCTTCATGCCATAATGAAATATAATGTAAATGTGAAGACATCACATGTGGTCTTTTAAAAATCTTCCTAAGTGCTGCGCCTGCTCTTTATCTGCAAGGAATCTAATTTCTGCAGCCACTAGAGAAACAGTTCAAGGAGAGACAAATGTTAAAGCCATTATTCAAATGCGCCTGGTCTGGGGCTGATACTTAGTTTTAACTTACCAAACAGCTAAGGGATGAGTTTAGAGGGAGGACCTGCACTCGCTCCTGCCAGATAGGACCCAAAGGCCGCAGTGCAAACGTTTATCCTGCAGGATAACATTTGTGGGGCAGTGTTGTAAAGCAGCAAGAAGGATGTTTGTCCCATGCTTTATTCCAGCATGGTTTCTGAAAATAACTAGTCAGAGGCTGTTTTTGATATATAATAAAAAAACCCTAAGCACAAAGGGGCTTTAAAAGAAGCAAAGACTTGACATATTTGTTAATATGCAGAGTAGCAGTGCATTAATTTTAAGACTTTTTTTTTCTTTAAAGGAAATGAGGACAGTAATTAAAATTAATCCATTTATGAATCTTTCCACAGCCAATTTGAGAACATAAATAAAACATTTGCCTTGTCCATCTCTTTTCTCATCATGAGACAATACAGACCATGTAACCTTTAACTCTTTAAAGTAATGAGCAGAGAAAGCTATCTTAAATGATTTGCTAAAAGATACAAAAAGTCATTTGCACAGTGGAGGTGGCTTTTAAAGAGTGGGGAGGATGGCATGCGCAATGTTGGGGGTGCCTCAAAATGATTTTTAATGCTTGCCTTTGGGAGCAAAATTTAAGTTAATTCATCCCTGTGTATTTTATAATGCAAATTATCACTCTGAGAAATGCACATCAAGGAAGGCAGCCAACAGACAGCTCGTTCCATGAGGAGTGGGAATGGAGGGCAGGGAGGCAGCTGGGGCGAGAAGTGGCTCAGGTTTGCAGTTTCCAAAACCAGTAAAGGTTTGCACTGGCAAAGTTGGGAAATAAGAGAGGTGGCCAAGTGGATTGGATGGACCTCTCCACGAGGATGCCAAATTCGATTAGTATCTGTGATTCAAAAAAAAAGACAAAAAAAAAGGAGGGGGAGGATTACTTATGGAAAAGAAACTCTTTGAAGTTTTAGTTCTGTGACACTTGAGACTGCAGTGTTGTCAATGCTGAAGGTATTGTTCTGTGCCTTGTTTAAAAAGGAAGCTGAGCATGACCTTGGATCTGCAATTGTTGGTACCTCTTCAATGTATGTTAATTAGTAAGGACTGCAAGAAAAGTAGTACAGCTGCTGAGGGAACTATATATTCTAATTTTTTAATGTGTTCCAGATATTATCAATTGTGCCTACAGATCTTTTGTGCAGTTACGGCTGTGTGGATGTTGCAGTGTCTGTGCAGTCATGCACCACCTCATGGAATGTGCACATACAGTTGTGGCAAAACTGTTAAAAGAACCCCAAAACCCCCAAACAACAAAAAAACCCCTGTAGGTGATATTTAAAACCATAACATAAGCTGTGTATCTCTGGTCTATCTCATGGTGCAGAGAAGGGAAGAGAGAGCAGAGGGCACAAGTGTCTGTTGTGTGAGGGGATGCTCCTCTCTGCTTTCATATGCAGATTTTTAATAAGAAAAGTATGCATCTCTGCTTCTTGTCACTCCCATCCCTGGGATGTTTTGTATCCCTTACTATCTTCTATCAAATTCCTGCTCTTTGGTCTTGATGTCTGTTCTTTATAAACCTCCCAGCCTGAAATCTGCCCAACACTGGCCTCACCCTGGCTCACCTCCCTCTTTTCCAGGACTAAAGCTCAGCAACTGCATACAGAGTGAAGGTACAAGGGAGAGAATTGTACATACCCAGAGCAAAATGTGCAAACCAAAGTTGTCCTGCCTTGGGAATGGGTGTCTTGCTGTGGCTCTCCTGCAGGCACAGATGAGCAGAGTAAATGCCATTTTGCATTCAGTTTGGTGAATTAGCAGATTGAGAGTTTAGATAGAAATTTGTGTTGGTACTCTAACTATTTATCCATGGTAAATAGGCACATTTTTCCATCTCTCCCAGACAAGTCATACCCAGGTAGGAGATCTGAGCCTGCTTTCCCCTCAAGGCTAATGGGGGTTTAGCTCCATGGCAGCAGTCTTATGGCTGTTAAACCAAGTTGCTGTGACCTGCTGCTTTAAGCTGTGCTTTTGATAATCAGTCTCCTTTTGGGAAGGCATAAAGAGACAAATGTTGCAATTGCAGGAGTTAAGACTTCATTGGGTGTTTGCTCAGCGTCTTCTTTCTGGTTGGGTGCTGCTGTGGGAGGTAGAGGACTGCACGAAGACATGACGGGGGACTTACTCTCCACCTTGCCAGTAAATATGAGGATTTCTTGTTGTGGAAAGCAAGTTCTGCATGGGACTATGATGGAGTTTTTATTCTGTGTTTTCTGTTTTAAAGTGCTGTGCAAAATGACTCTTTTGCTTCCAACTGCGTATTCAAAACCACTAACCACCCACTATACAGCTGCTAATGCACAGATTATCTCCACAGCCAACAGCTTTAAGTAATCAGAGATAATTTTACCTCTGTGACCCAACAAATAAACACCAGAATCAGGAAAAATCCTCTCGCCCACACAATCCTACTGATGATTTCAAGGGCAGAGGAGGGGGTCCCATCAAAACCAGCTTTGGTTTGTCACCAGGTTTGTTCCATCTTGAGTTGATGGTGGGATACGAACATGCAGTGGTTTGGGGTGCTGTCAAGAGGTCATGATTCTGTGTAACCTGATGAGACCATTTCTTGCTCCTGTAGAAGACATTAAATGAGCAGACCATACACTGGAAGTTGTGTATGCAGCCTGGCTTTTACAGTAAAAACTGTGGCTTGGAATGGCTTTCACTGGTGACTTCAGCCTTTAACTTTCTGTTCTTCTGAAGAACAGACATTTCTCACAGCTATCAGGGGTTCAGTCTCGTTATGAAAATACAACTGTTACATATCCTAATGTTGCATCTGTGGCTTCTTCCTCACTGACTGATCTCCATCAACATCAAGAAAGGAAAAAATTCTCGCCCAGAAGCTACATCAGAAAACATGTATTTTTGTGCTTTAGAAGTCTGTTTCTTTCTGCTTTTATTTCCCAAGACAGCTGGTCATGACTATTTTATTAAAAATGAAGTGTCAAATTTTTTGTATTAGTAAATTCTGACTGGAGCTTCTCTCATTTTCCCTGCCCTTTTTCCCTTTGTTCTAGGAAACTCATTTCCTTATTCCTGCTATTAAGGTTACTTAGCTTGTTGTCATTGGGAAGCAGCACTCATTTCTTCATGGAAAGAAGCTGCTTAATGTTTCATGCATTACAGTGAATAATTAAAGAAAAAATACCTAAGCCCACAAAACTAGCTGGCAACTGAAGGGAAGAAAGCATTTGCAGTCTGTTTGGGAAAAGTGACGCTCCTGGCCTGGTGTCTTAAGCCACAAGGGTAAGGTTTAAAAATGAGTATATCTGGCATGATATTAAAAAAAAAAATCTGGATTTTTCAACTTTCCATGCTTTTATAAAATCAATCTTTAATTGTCATATTCTTGAGCTACTGGCCAAAGAGAACAGAGATGAAATTTATGGGGCTATGGAAAACCAGGGTGGTAAGTGGAATGAAGTGTCTGCAGGGACCACGACCTTGTGAACTGCCAGGGACGGAAAGGCTGTCAGCACTCAGGCAGGCACGAGCTTGGCAGCCTGATAGGGTATGTCACTAGCGGTCTTCATGTAGAATGTCTAAATAAGGAGTTTTATTGGCCCTTATAGTTCTTTTCACCTTTTCTGGCTGCTACAGTCATTGCCCTTTTCTTCTGATTTTGTAGCAGATCTTAAAACACAGCTGTTGGGCTCTGCGGAAATGGGATGAAAAACTGGGGAGACTGGAACTTCTGTGCTGGGAGTTGGGAGAGAGGTGACTGCTCCCAAAATGATCTAAATGGACCATGTAATCTTTTCCTTTTCAAATAAAACCAGAAACAAGCTGCAATTTTGCAGTGACCTTTTCTATTTTACAAAATGAGATCGGACACTTGCCATCCTTGTGGCAGATTGAGCATCGTTCTAACAGTAATTCAGGGCACAGTTACAAATGGGGATGTGTGTTGCGTGATTGGTGTCCGTCCTCCTACCCATTTAGTTTTTCCCTTTGCTGAATGTATAACCTCAAACTGGTAACATGCTTTAACAGAATTTGCTGAGACAGATGGAGGCTCACGCAGAGCAATAGCTCTCTATGCCATTGTGCATCCTGTTGAGTTTGGTTAGTGTTAGGCCCATGTACTGGGGTAGGGACATTTGTGTTCTTTTTTTACCTCTGTGCACTGAGGCACATAGGCTGGATAACATAGTTTGTGTCTGCATCTTCCCACTGCCTTTTGCATTCTCCCTTCTACATGTGATCTGCAGCTCAGGCTGCAGTGAGGGCACAGGACTACAATGATGCCCTGTACCACTGTAAGAATTACTGGTGTGGATCTGTTGTACTTCATACACACCAGAGTTATTGCTGTAATAACCAGAGGACATCTCACAGCCTTACAGCTTTCACGTGCTTCACTGCTGTGCCAGCACGACTCTGACCTCTGCTCAGAGTGAGAGATTAGGTCCAATTTGTCCTGTAGCAAAGCCGGGTGAGGTTTAGGGAACTGTTGCAGCATCCCAGAGGGCAGTCAAAAGGAGGAGAAAGGGAGCTTTCTGCTTCCAAAAGGGCTGTTATAAATTCTTGCTGAGGGTTGGGCTGCATCAACGCTGTTAACTCTTCTGCTGTCTTATCTGTGTATTACTAAAGTACTGGCCATTTAGATCATGCCCACCAATTCTTTCCTTCTTCATTCCAGTGACAGAATCTGCACTGAATGGTTCATACTTGATAAGACACATACAGACAAGACGAGAAACACTTTGAAAGGAAGTACTGACTTTTCCTCTAAACTTTTCCTGTAGACTTTATTCAGCAAGGTACATAACCACACATCTAGTTTGAATTGCATGAGTCCTACTACTAAAATTAGTGACGCTCTTACTGCGATTCATTTGAGATACATGGCTGCAGCATGACCCAATTCCCATTGAAATAGGTGGAAGAATTTCCCACTATTCTGATAAATCCAGGTCATGTCCTAAAGCAAATTAACTCCTCGGGCACCTGCACTGGTGTCCACTTATCACAATACCGTGGTCTGGGGGTGGTACAAATACCAGTATGCACTGACCAAAATGCTTTCTTTATAGTGTACTGAAAGAGAAGCCCTCCAGGGCCACAAATGTTCTGCAGTTTATCTTCTGATGCTGTTCTGTGTTACTACCTGATTACTCCTCTGCCTCGACCAGTCTTGGTTTTATTTAGGTGAAACTGCATGTTCTGTGTGCGTCAGTAAAGGTAAGAGGAGTCACTGTGCTCGAGAGCTCCGTTGTTGGTAACAGCAGCCAGACCTGAGAATCAGTAACCCTGGTACCACTGGCCTGAGGATTAAACCTTTCTCGCTGAAACATGAGCCCAGATTGCCAAATTGCCCGTGATAAGCTTTAAAGAATTGGGAATAAAACCATGCATGCATCTATTTCCTTTGCACCAACTTTTTAGCTAGAGGCTCTTTAGTTGCTGCAGCAATGAATGGAGAGCCCTGGTGAGAGACCTGACAGTGCTCAGCTGTGCTCTGGGATCCCATTCTTGGGGTTTTGTTTGTTTGTCATCTGGATTAAAGGGATTAAAGACTTAACCTTTGTACAGCCTTTCAAATAATAACATGTTTGTGCTCATACTGCATGTCAGGGAAATATTTTTCCCCCCTTCTGATTTACATGATATAAGTAAAGATCTGTGAGTGGACAGGCTTACGTAAAGTCAGGTCATGTGCTTTAAACCTCCATAAATTTAGTGCAGTGCCCCTGTTCTCTCTCTGGTGATGTTGCTGGGACCAGGGTTACATACCTGCTTCAGCCACCCATCCCGAGTACTGGGAGAGGTCATATTGGTAGGGGGCTGCAGTCAGATCCGTCAGCTCCTCATCCAACCACTGTGCCAATGGGCTGTGTTTTTCCTAATGAGAAATAAAATCTATGCTACCAGATGGGACCCAGCTGCATGTCAGTCTGCCGCACACCAGCTGGCTGTGGCAGTTCTTCACCTCCTGCTCTGGAGTGGCATGTTTTGAAATAGGTGTCAGAGATTTGCATCTTGCAATGTAGCTCTTTGACTGAGTGGCAGTGACTACTTTGGTATTCTTTCGGGATTATTCCAACAGTGACTAAAGTTTTCAAAAGCATCCAAATGATTTAACAGATTTATTGTCATCTGAAAAAGAAAGAATAACCTTGTATTGGCTTTGAAAGGGAGTTGAGAGCTGTCTTTAGCTTGAACATCTTATCCCTGTGTATGTTCCCCATGTAACTAAGGGAAGACCCAAGGCCACCTCTGGGACCACCCGATCCCACCTGCAGGTATGCCATCTGCAGGCATGTCCAGGACTTGCTTCTCCTCAGCAGGGTGCGACATTTGTATGATCTGGGGGATGCCCAAGAGGCAGTGGGGTCAGGGTGGCTCAGGCATGAAGCTGAGCTCCTTGAAGCTGCTTCTGTAGAAATAGTGCTGAGCTATGAGACACTGTATGGGGGAATGGGATTTCTTGGAGCTGAATTGTGTGGAGAAGAAGTTCCCCTCAGCTCACTCTGTGGCAGGGCAGAGGACCCCCGTGTTTGCCAGCATGGGTAAAAGCAGTCCATCAAGGAATGCAGGGTTTTGTGAGCGCTGCTTTTGGACAGGCAGCAGTGCCATAGGCTTGCAGTAGATGCAACTGCCAGCGTCACGCTCTGCAAACAGTTGGTGAAAAAAAGTTAAAAAAATCCTTTTGACTCTTTCTGTTCACAACTGACTGGATGTAACAAAGATGATACGACTTTATCATCTGGATTAGAAACAGCTTTGCCATCTGGACTGTCATCACATTCAGTAACTGTTACCTCCTCCGTCAAACTACGGTTATGTTCCCGATAAAGCAGCCGATGTAAATAGTAATTTAAAAACTAAAATACGTAGAAAACACATGGATCTACAGATCTATACCAAGAGGCTGTAGGATCCAGCCATGCTCAATGCCTGAGTGGCAACTGCTGTCCCTCCAAAGGTAGCATATGCAGTGGCAGCCTGTAATGAAGGTTGTTACCATCAAGTACTTCCCCATAGGGAAATAGTTGTTTAAAGAACTGTCTGAATATTCCTTAAAAATGTACTTTAAAGAGAGTCCTCAGTCAAAGTGATGTAACAATAGGAGTATTTACTTTTCTACTCAACCCTGGAACTGATAAGTCACAGGCAGTCAACCATTCTCTGCATTTTAGGGAGGATTGTGTCTTGGAAGAAATTTGGCCTACCCTTCCTAAATCTAAAAGACGCGAGTGCCCTTGTGTCTCCTGCACACCGAAGGGAATACAGGCTGAGCTTGAGTAATACATATTAGATTTGCCAACAGTTCTCCCCTGCAGTAAGTACCTCTTGCAACATAACACTTGAAATCTGTGGATTACAAGCCTGCGCTTTCTGGATTATAATATACTTCATCCACTTCATCAAATGTCCATAAGGAAATTGTAAGTGAAATTAAACCACTATATATGAATGTGAACTTGCGCAGACAGTTGATTGAGGATGGAAACACCGCATTCTGACTCCTGACCATACAATTTCCTGAAGCAATTCACAGCAAGTATGTGATAGTCAAACAAGCTGGGTTGGACATCAGGCTGTGTGGTGGGTAACATGAAGAAGTAGATGGAAATACAGTTATGAATTTGAAACCTTATCTTTGGAACCTCTTTGTAGCATTTCTGAGAGCTCCACTTGACCTACAACTGCTAGATAAAGGCAGTAAAAGTGATGTAAAGGCAGTCAAAGTGAATTAATTTTAAAAGTCTAAGTGAATATTAATAGGATCTGTTATATTCAACAACTTACAAGCATGTCTGGCATTTACAGATGAACTCTGCTGTTTGTTACGTATTACATTAAAGAAGAATCCTGAACCAGCATATCAAAATGTCAAACTAATACAGCATTTTTCTTTGATCTCCTTTTTTGTTAAATGAATTATTGATAGGCTTTTTTTATTGCTGGCAGGAGAGATCGCTGATTTTTATTTGTGTATTAGATTGAATCTCCTATTCCTTCTGTAAGACAGAGCTCTTTACAATGATATCTAGATGTGATATGTGCAATTATTACAGAGGTCATATTCTTTCTTGCAAGGAATGTTCTCCCCACCCATCCTTGTTGCTGTGATTTCTTAAGCTGATATTTTCATTGGAAGTCTTTAAGCAAACATATAGCCCACCCTGGAGCTGGCGGTCAGGAAGAGGTCGTGCTGGTTTTGTGTGGGCCCAAAGACCACACTGGTGAGTATGCAGCTCCATAGAGGGATCTGAGCTGATTTACCCAAGATCTGTGGAGAAAAACGTGCTCAGCTTCCAGCAGTGTGGCTTGGGAAGGTGTTTTGCCAGAGCAAAGTCAGGTTTGTGCTAGTTTTCAGAAGGCCCAGGTGGGGAGAGAGTGTGTATGGTCCTTGGGTTTTTGGTGGCATCGGGGGATAACAAGGTCTCTGTTAGCCACTGTCACTTGCTCTGTACATCAGGAAAGCCTTGGTGCCTGCAAGAACTCTGAGCTGCTCTGTTTCATAGTTTGCAAAACTCTTACTTTTCAAATGTCACCCCAGTTACGGGTCTGGCAGTTGTGTGTTTCTTAAGGGTGTGTTTCTTTCTTCACCCCTGCAGCTTGGCAGCCCCCAAACCCATTTGCTGGGCTTTGTCTACAAACACAGAAGTGGTTTTAGCTTGTTTTGTTTTAAGGTTGAAAGTCTCCATCAGAGTAACAGAGAAAGTTTCTTCCTCATGGAAGCATTTTTAATTGCTTCCAAAAGATGTTGCTTGAGTTTGGCAGTTGTTGTTGGCGCTTTTCCTCTGGTTTGCTCGAAGGCAAGGAAGGAGTGTGCAAGACATGGCCATCAGGCTGATGAGGGATCTTTAAATTGGGTGGATTAAAATTGCCCCGCTTGGTTTTAGTTGGAATGGATGAGGGTGGCCCTAGCACACTGCCATATGGAGGACAGAGGGACACACTTGTCTTCTCCTACTTTCCCCTCCCCAAATGTGCTCCTGTTAGCTGTGTCCCATTACAGGATTTTGGGAGGCACAGTTCGCTCCCTGCAACTCTGGGAGAAGGCACCAGCAATTCATGCCTTTCTGTGCCCCCGTGGAACTGCAGAGCCTGTGAGTGCCTTCCCCTGCCTTGCACTGTCTCCCAGCCAGCAGGTCTGCCTGATTTCTTCGTGCTTTAATCAGGTTTTCTTTCTCTGTTCTGCTGACCCACTTTAGGCTCTTTGAAGACATGACGGAGCTCCCCGGCGGCTGCAGCTCTGCCTTCAGGGGACGTGGTGGAGCTGAGCAGATGAACCACAGCAGCGCTCCCAAAACCCATGGGAGGAGGGTGGTTTGGGAGGTGCAGCCTCCCTTGGCTGTGTCCCTGTATTTGGGCGCATGTTTTTTTCTCTGAACTGCTGCCTGTGATGTGGGGTTTTATTTTGAGAAAAGCTTTTCCTTTTTAAAGGAGGGTTTGTTTCAAGGCTGCGGGAGCAGTCTGCAGTGGGGTTTCAGACACACGCACTCACGCTTTGTGCCTTAATCGCACCTGACATAACCTGGTCATAGGCACGAGCAAGGCACAGATCATCCATCCCCCACTGTTGCTCTGTCTGCACTCCCATCCTCTGTATGTAGGGCATTGTATATCCCAGGCAGCATCCCCTGCCTAAATCCCTTCAGGTGCCCAAGAGGACTCCTCCCAACCACCCCATCTTGTCTTCAGGTCTCAGTTTTATGTTCAGCCACTGAATTTGGGGCGAGAATGGCTTTTTCTGGGGGTGTGGGTGGCGATGCCACCTTTGGCTGCTCAGGGATGGATGATTGCAGCTCCGCAGTAGTAATTACGTGAGCCTGGCCGAGGAGTGATGGTAGGGGAGAGAATCTGCGTGGTGAGATGACTCAGGGTGGGATGACATAAGTCTGGGGCCTGACTTTCTCTTTGCAAGCTGCAAAAACATCCCTCCAAAAACCAGGCATCTAGGTGGGGGAATGATTTACTATGTGGCTGTGAGTCTCCATTCTTTCTGGTTGGACGCTTCCCACCCCAGAATGTGTGACAATATTTGTTTTCACTTTTATTTGTTGGTATTCAGTAATTTCTCATATGGCTGGATGATCTCAAGGTGATGCAGAGGGAAACTCAGGAAATGTCTTCATGGCATGCAGTTCATGATGAATTCCCTGTAGGCTGGCCTTTGCAAACTTCTGTTACAAGTTGTTTTTATTTCCCTCCATGCCCCTTTAACCAAAAGCAGCAATTTTGTTTGGCTTCCAAATTTACTGCAACCTGGATGAATCTTTGTGTCATGAAGAAGACATGCTGCTGGGTGTCAGGGGTTCCGCAGCTGTATAAAGCTGGTCTGGTGCTGTGGCAGCAAAACCACCTTTGACTGACCCTCCCTGACCTTTCAGCACAGGAGGCAGTAGCTTGTGTTTCACTGCCATAATTAGGATGTTTGCATGGCTGGTAAATCCATCCGTGTGGGCAGGATGTCACCCAGGTGGGGACTCCTTGCAGCTGCTCTCCTGATAACACACAGCCTACTGCTCATAGCCCATCCCACCTTCTCCTAAATGTTCCTTTAAATCCAACCACTCAACCTTATCAGGAAGAGCGCAGAAAGGTGGATGTATGGATTACCTGCCTGCTGGTTTACAGGTAGAGACCAGATCATTCCAACCTGGGGGCATTTCCCATACATGTGCTGTTTTATGCTCTGCATAAGGACAACTCTCAGCAGTAAGGTTTTGGCCTGTAGGAGATGCCATCACTGTGTATTAAAGCTGAAAATGTTTCAGGATCAGTTCTGTAGGTAAAACGTATTTTGGTTTATGTAACCTCTCCTGTTGCCTGTCCCTTTTCTCCTTGGGTGAGAAGGTAGCGCCCATTTTCATGCGTGCTACTCTTAGGACTGAGTCTCTTTTTTCTAAATCCCATTGCTTGTTTCTTCATGTTGTGATTTTTTGCTATAATTGTCATTATTATTTACTGAAGGAAACAGCGAACTTCTGGAAGTTAGTACAAATTGTATTTGGTAGCGTAAAAGTGAGTAGGTAATGGCCTGGAAGTTTTCCCACCCTGGTTATTTTGGTCCTGGCTCCCTGGAGCAGAGCTGCTGATGGGGCTGAGCTGTGCCAGGGCACCCAATGGTTTATGGTGCACATACAGTGGCTCTGCAGCAGACCTCTAGTTATATTTTTCTCTTTAAGATCACTCCAGGATCTCAGCTCTGCAGTGAAGGCAAGTGGAAAGGCCCTTCTCCACACACGTGGTAGTAATACTTTATGTATATTTACAGAAAGGGTTGGTATTTTTTCCTGTTGATATTAAATTACTGGAAGAAGGGTAGGAGAGTTACTAAAATACAGTTCTTCCTTTCCTCTGTGCATTTCTCCTCTGCTGTCTAATAACTCAGAGGAATGCTGATATTGGACAGTCATGTTTTTGCATCATCGTACTCTGTAGGTTAGGCACAGGTCCTGGAAACCCCTCTGCACCATCATGTTGCTGTGTGTGCAGGATTGTCAGTGGGTTCTGTGTGTTTCTTGAACACTGGTTTGAGAGTTTGTGCTTGCTGTGTGAGGCTAGGGCTGAACATCAGAGGTAAGACATTGCATCAATTTTGGAATGATCCTGGACTAACTACAGCAGAACCAAGACCTGAGACCGGATGCTTTGCACTGCCTCCACAGCAGGAAGAGAATAGTAGCAGCAGCTCAGCTTTTATTTCAGTAATCCGGTGCTTTAATTTTTAGCAGTTTCTCCAAGAGTTAACTGTGTACATCCTTTTCATCCTTGTACAATAACTGTCTTGTTGAAGGCAGAGGGTAGATTTCTTGCAGGGTGTGTTTTTTATGGGTTTATTGATTAATCAATGTACAGATGTTTAGGTTTGCTCTCATCTGACCAAATACAAATTCTCCCACAACTGTTGCATTTGCATTCAAAGTACTGTCAGTACTTTGGGCAGTTCAGGTAGCCTTTAAGTAGATGTCTAGAAAAATACAGTGAATTATTCCTTTAAAAAGCAAGATTTTCTCTGATGGATAAAGTGGGCTTTCAGAAATGTAATACAGGCAATGGAAGTGATCTGAAATTAATCCAGACTGCAGTTCCTGTAGTGACAAAATATCTAGATAACTTAGTACCAGGTTGCCCCAAGATGGCACTCTGTGTGCACATCATGACAAAGTAACATGATTGCAAAACTGTTTTATCCGTCTAAACACTGCATACTTCTCCTGGGAAGGTGAAGAAGGGGCAAGCCATTGGTGACAGTCATGCGTGCAGGTGTTGCTACACAGTCCAAGTGATGGACGGTCAATGAAGGCATCAAGAGCCTTGTCAGAGGTGGCACAGGCAAAGCTAGGAGGTTCACAACTGAAAGTGAACTAGTGGTTAGTGCTCAAAACATGACCTAATATGTTTTTATCCTTTTACATGTTTTCCATGTATTGATAAGATGGTGCAATTCCCAGATATTAATAATAGTTTATGCAATTGTTTTGCTATTCCTTTATCTCCTCTGAGAAAGCTGAGATGTGCAGGGTGTACTTCTCTGACATGGGAAGAAGTATCACTTAATGCAGAATATGACCCCTGAGGAAGCAGAGTTTCCAAGGGGCAGGTCCAAAATCATAAAAACCTTCCTCTTCCTGTGTTAGAGGAAAAAATGCTGAAATGCTCAAAAAGTGACATGATAGAGGGAAAAATATGGTACCTTAACTTTACATTATGGAAGTTCTTAAGCCCAAGGGAATTAGCCAAATGTCTATTTTAATGAACAGAAGATTGTAAAATACGTGTTTAACTTCATCTGGTGTCTTAAGTTGCATGTGAGGGGCTTTTTTTCTCCTTGTAGAATAATCTTTATGATTCTACTTTAATGATTTTTTCCATTTTGCTGGAAAACTGAAAAAGAAAATTTAAAATAATTAGAATTTTTGCCTTATCCACTTTCTCTGCAGCTGTCATCTATAATTCTTTAATGATGTACATGCTTTGAATAAACCGTATATTTTAAAATAGTTTGTAGAAGGCAAAAAACTTTCCTATTTTTGCATTGTATTTTTATATTAACTTCTATCAGCCTATGACTGAAAATTTTCCTCCATTTTTGAACTGTTTGTAATGGAATGAAATGAAAATCTAATTCTGTACTTCACATACTCCACGGGCCAGATCTGTCCTTCGTTTAATTCCATTAAGTGAGTTTTGCAGAGAAAAGAGTAATTTACAGGAATCACTTGGCTCCAAACCCTTTTCAAAGGGGCTGGCAAATAAGGTACAGTGCAGGCAAGTGGAGGTGTATCCTACTGCAGTCGTCTTCATATGGATGGAAGAACCTTGAATGGCAGAACCTTTTCTGGAGCAGAAGAGTTGTTATCCAGAGCTGCTGCTGCTCTGTTGAGTGCTGTTGTTTTGCCCGGGATGCCCACCCACCTCTGCCTTCACATACCACCTGAAGGATGCTGGCTGCACTGATGCAGACACCAATTGCACTGCTCCACGGCTTTGACAGGGTGCATTAACCTGAAATCTGATGTGGCATGACAAGAAACCAACTTCTGCTCCAGCAGTGAGACAGTTCGTGTGCAGTACAGTCTGCCCGAGTCTCCCAGGACGGTTGAGACGTATCCGTGCATAATGGTCTTGTGCAGTTAAATAGAGCACACTGTCAAAGATTGAAAGTCAAATTTAAGAGCAGCCTTGTTTGCTTCCTCTCCCTCCACCATTGCGGCTTTCGCTACCATGATGGGATGTCTTCCTGCTTCCCCATCACTCCCCAAAACACACAAGCCCTCCTCCCCGTGCAGTGTAACTAATCTGGTTTGCTGACTGAGCTCTGCTGGGGCCTTTAAAGTGATGCCAGCTACTACGTACTAAATGTAGCATGGCAGCATTTCAGAGTGAAGCTAAAAACCCAAATCCAATAAGCAAGGAAATAACCATAAAGATGAAGCCCTGGCTTCCATTCTGTCCGTCAGCTTGCTGCCTGATGGGGCAGCTTTGCACTAAAAGTTGGCCATGGACCCATATGTTAGAAATATGAATACTCTTCTTTAAGCTCAGATCTATGAATAGATGCTTTTTTTTTTTAAATCTTATAGGAAAATCACATTATTTTCAGGGATGAGCTTTCAGGCAGTTTGGATCCCATTTTCTCTCTGCTGGGATTAGCAAACTGCAGTAAAACTCACACTTCTTTTTCTAAATCCCTTTTCAAAATGGAAGGGAAGTTGCCCAAGCTCAGATTTTGTTCTTTTGAGATTTAACTGAAAGAGAGTTTCAGTGAGGGGGTTCTGATCATGCAAGGTACTGGTTTTCATGAAAATCAGCAGTATTTTGCAAAAAATACTTATATTTCAAGTAAATGTAGATTACTAAGTGAAAATGTTCTGTGAAAAAAACAGGTTAAATGATTTGCTATTTGTTCAGTTTGTGGAGAGAAGAGGACTTTGTAAAAAAAGCAAAAGAACCCCCAAAACACAGTACTGGATATCATGTGGGAGCACATGGTGACCAGAGTATAAAGGCATGGGGGAATGGATGCTGGAAACAGGGAGAGGAAGGAATGGATGCTGGAAGCTTTGTAGTCATCTAAAATGGCAGAGTGATATTTCTCTTCTGCCAGGGCATCCAGAGGGAAAACTGTTCCTACAAGGTTTCATCAGGCCAATTTTCATTTTACTTTATTTTTATTGAACAAAAAAATCAGGAAATTCACCAGTGTGAGGAGGATTAAGTGTGGATAATCCATTTTTGCGACTCATTCTGATAAGAAAAGAGCTCATCCGCTCCCTGTAGCCTTGCATCTGAAGACAGTTGCTCACAGATTGCACAAAATATGTCTCTGCATTTTTAGGACTCCGAGACAGCATCTTGCAAGCAGATAAAACTAAATAAAACCTGACAAACAGTCTTTGTACTGGAGAGATGAGAAGGAAGATGCAGATAGTTTCTGTTGGAGTATTTGAATACGAAGCTATGAGAAAAGGCATTGAGTTATAACTTGAACTCCTTAAATGTTCTCTAAAACATGAAGGATCTCAGTTAATTGCGTTATTGCATAACTGCTGCTGGGAAGTAAAAGTTTATTTTTAATTATACTGCCTTACATAATGGTTACATGGTGATAGAGGCAGTGTGATGAAGTGATAGAGATTTAAGCATACCTTTTTTAATACACCGAATTTGCAAAGTGAGGTGTTGATGCATTCGTTCATCCTTGACTCATATCACTGCCTGGATCTGTTCATGGCCCGTGTTTCATTTCTCAGCTATTGAGGAAAGTATCAGTTTGTTCTGTGCTTGTACAGCCCATGGTTGTGATGACAACTACTTGAACATGTTGTTCATCAAGATAATAAATACTCTTGTCCACTTTCAGTTTTTCTTTTGAAGTGTTCTGGCCAGCAGACTGGTACACACGCATCTGTAACGAACATGGAAACCAATCACTTCTGTAATTTATTGTAATTATGGAAAACCTGTGTAAGCTGCATGATTTCTTAAGTAATTTAACAGTGGTTATAAAACACTATTTTCTGCCTTGATACAATAAACTTTTTGGCTTTAAAAGCTGAGCATGCAATATGACAATTAAGTCTGTTGTTTTTAAACAGCAACGAGATCTACAGAAAGTTGCTAACACAAAAAAGGGAGATGAGATGGATGGGATGTGGATGGAAATGGAATTTTTTGCTTGTAATGTAAATAAAAGATAAATTTATTTATTTTTTTTTTTTTTTGTTTCACTTCAAAATATCTTCTATGAAATGCTTCCTTCTCTCCTTACTTTGAAGTCTTTGTGTTTGGAGGGATATCAGTGTGGTGCTTTGGGTCATTATTAAAACATCGTCCGCCTGCATGCTTGCGGACAGGCTCCTTAACCCCATCATCCAGCCCACAGTGGGGTACATGCTGGGGCGCTGATGGCTGAAACGGTGTGTTCTGAAGTGTGATGTTCATTGTATCTAGCCAAAATACCCATCTGGAGGAGCCACCACCAGCTGATCAAGCTGAGCACAATGCCAGCCAGGAAAACAGCAGGACATGGAGTGGTCCTGGTTTGACTCTTTTTCAGACTTAAAAAGGCTTGTTTCTAGCTGTGACCTAACTACTGCCCAGTTTCTCTAGCTTTGACAAGCGACCTTCTTACAAAAGGACTGATGATGACGACAATTATTGTTGAGCTGGCCTATATTGTGAATCGGTTTTAAGCTAAATGATGATAGACACTTGCAATAATAGCTCCAGGGAAATACGGTGTGAGACTCCTCTGCTTTGTGGCCTTGGGTCTGCCCTTCCCCCTCTCCAAATTCTATGCTTTCGGTAAGCACCCAAGACTTTCTTGAGTTACAGAGGAAAAGCTGGAATTGATTTACAAGCTGTCTTAATGTGGCTTTCATCAGAAACTCATGGCTGTTGAGTAGTTCTGGCAAAGTCTTGTGAGAGGTTTAGAGCTTGCTTTATGGATGCGTTTATTAATTAATGTCTGCCTCTCGTGGCTTTGATTTTTTCTTTTTAAATGGGAGCCATCAAAAAGGATTTAATTGTAGTGATTTTTGAATTCTTTTGTCTTTAAAGTATTTGTCAGCAAAAGCATATGAAATTGAATGGATGTAAAGATTAATAACGTCAGATCCTTTCAATAAAAGGGAATTAATGCAAAGAAGATCTGCAATATCAGGTTGTATCTGCAGAGTCAGACATGCAGAGATCCCTGAGATACATGAAATCTTACAGCTGGGGCTGTATTTATTGGGAATGACGAGACTTTCTAGCTATTAGTGATGTTATAAATGAGTCTGCTTCCATCCTGTTGTTTGATGGGGAGGTTAACACTCTGAGTGGTACCATGTGCCTGGTGTTAACATGCGCCTACCTGCATGGGATGATGCGCTGGCCTTCCTTTTCATGCTTGTCCATGTATCTTTGACTGTATGACAAAGAGAAAAGCGGTAATTTGAATGTTCATTTGTGAGCTTCTTATGTGAGTATGTGCTTCATATTCATTTGAAGGACTTCATTACATTCTTTTCAGATAGCTGGAAAAAGCAGTCCAGGGAGGCAGGGTGTCATGTACTGTCCAAACCAGTATGATTTCCCACAGCCAGAGTAGGTTTTGGGAACCCTGAACTGGGATTGAGACGCCTGTGTGATTTTGAATGCTGCAATCTTGCATCCTTGTTTTGGCAAGGAGCATACTGTGGATATCAGGGCTACATTGTCTACTGTTTATTTTCATTTTTCTTACATATTATGGGAAAGCATAATTATGGTAAAGCTGAAAGAGAGGCATGGAGGTAATCAGTGTTGGTGCTGAGGGAAGGACTTGATGGGAGGAATGGTTCAGCTGCATACCCTCAAACTCCAGAAATATGTTAGCAGTGAAGAGGACACAGAGGAGCTGCAACAAGCAGCAAATAACTGCAGGAGTACATAATGGCGTTCATTTGGGTATGATGTTAGATGCGGCATGTAGGCACAGACTTACAGTATGAGCTTGCAGTTAAAGACTGTGAAGAGCAAATAATGCTGAGCACTGCCAAACCCTATCAGTCGGCCATTGCACCAGGACCATTGCTTCCTCAAAGGCACTTAGAAGATAGCAGCAAGAAAAGATAATTCACTGTTATAAACTCTGCTTTACTGAGCTCAGCCTTGAAAATTAAAATCTGTCTCTGACTGGCTTTGCTGCGTGGCTCTTTAGGGGAAGAGCTGCTGGTTTCTCTGGGGTTTAGTTGAAAATACACTGCTGCTGTCACCTTGCATGTGTGTGTGTATCCCAGGGGTGGGTAGTGCCCTGTGTCCTGCTTTGTGCCTTGTCTTGGTGGCATATTATTTATTTTATGGTGGCACCATTTATTTTGGTGGTGGTTTAAGTTTTACATCAGTTAGAAACCAAGACTCTGTAGAACTTGAACTGCATTTGAGAGCTACGGCCAGCATGCATTGCTGTATATGCCTGGTCTGTTTTAGCAGTTGAAAGCCCTTTTTCTCAGGGGTGGGAGACTTTTTGTGGGGTGGAAGTGACCAATGACTTACTCATTTGTTCTCCTAACTCAGCAGTTTCCTCCCCCCATAAATACAACCAGAAAGGAGGCAGCATCATTTGGCAAAGGAAACATTTAGGTTCAGTTTTCATTTTGCCGGAAATGTTGTTATAAACAGATTGAGGGTTTTGACAGCACAGTGTGGTGTCCAGCCCATGTGTGGGAGGCAGGGAAGACCTTGTAGGGGGGTGCCAGATGTTTTCCTATGCCTCAGAGGATTGCTTTGAAAATACTCACCCTTTTGGTGCGATCTGCTGTTGTATGAACTAAAGAAATTTAGGTGAATCCCAAATATATGTGTTGCCTGTGGACACTGAGCAAGCGTTTATATACAGAGGGAGTTCAGTAGGAGGGCAGATCTTCCTGCTTGGTTTGGAGCTTCGGGAGCTCCAGCTTGGATCTCTGTGTCATTGTCTCCAGTGCATCTCTACTGTGCGTGGTTCACTATCAAGGTAATGGCACTTGTGGTCACTGGTGATGCTGGCTGTCATGTTTCACTTGTGTATTTTCATGCCTCTGATAGTACTGTGGGAATGGTTGTCTCTGGAGGAACAATATGATCCTTCTCAGCCCTGTTTGTTTGCGGATTGGAAGTGTCTGCTTTGTTCTTGAAGTCAGAGCAGAAGCATTCCTTCAGCTGATGTTTGTTTTACCCATGCCAAGCTGCCACAAGATGGGTACCGAGTGCAAATCTGTGAGTATCTGTTTTCTTGCACTGGGCTTTGGGGGTCACTATAGAAAAAATGTGTCTGTGTTCTTGGAGAGGCCGCAGCATTCAATAGGAGGGCTCTCAGACACTGAGGGGAATTGTGTCTGTTTTCTGATGAGTGTCTACTTTTGCTTCAAGGAGGCATATGGACTGGGAAGCCAACAAAATATAGGACCAGGGGGATATTGAGAATTGTGGGATCCAACTGCCCGTCCTGGAGCAGGACCAGTATGCGTAGGCCATCTCAGATGGATGCATCCTAGCTTACTTAGCCTTGTCTTTTAAAAACCTAAGGGGCAAACATTACACAACTTATTTTCCTAGCTTGTTCCTATGTGCCCTGTCCTTGCAGCTTTTTTCTAATGTGTACCCTGAATGTTCCTTGCTGGCAATTAAGCTGATTAATTTTTGGTTTACTCTCAATGGGCATAGAGTACAATTGACTGCTGTCCTTTTATAACCTTACACAGCTTTGAAGACTGTTACAATGATTTCTGTACAAAATCAGACCTCTCTTTCTGAGAATAAATAATTTTCTTCCTTCTAGCCTTTCCTCAGAGAGACAGACAGCCTTGCGTTAAAACATGCAAAACCTAGAATATTTCTATTGGTCACCTAGTGGGTTGCCTTACTGTCGGCAGTGAAGATGATTAATGGAAAATGCTGGATATGATTTGTGGTGACTGTCTTTGTTTCTAAGTTTATTGTTTCTGAACATCTTTATAAAGATGACTTTACCAGATAAAAGTACACATGAAAGAAAGAAAAATCTTCTCTAAGACAAAATGTTACTTTTCACACAGTTCCAGTTCTTCTTTCTTCCTTTCACAGTCCAAAATGCAGAGATTCAGGGAACTGTGGACGTTTTATCTCCCTCCTTACCTCAGATCCCTGCTACAGAAATCATGCATCTTCCACAATACCATAGAGCCACTTTCTAAATGTTGGGGCAACCAGGGCTGGGGTTGCTGTATGGATTTGAAATAATGACAGGCTATTTCTTTGCAGCTGAATATTTATCTGTGTGGGTGGGTTTTCCAACTACTTTCTCCTAAAAGCAGTATGAAAACAGGGGGGAAAGTTCTGGTTTCAAATTTATTCAGCAGATCACAGCTTCCGTACCATGGATACAGACTACCTCACTAATATTTCCAACAAAGAAAGGAGGCAGCAGCACAGACCTGCAATTAATATTTCACTTCAGCAAAATATTATGATGTAGCTGTTAAAATTCTCCGTGTGTACAAAATCAGCATTTTTCAAGCATCATTTTGTGCTGTGCTTTAGTTTCTTGGGAGAAGCGTTGCAGCAGAAATTGGTTGTTAGTTTATAAAAAGCACAGTCAGTACCACATGGAGGGATACTTGTGCTGTGTGATGTGGCGTGGCGCATCCTCTCTTCAAATTATAGACAGTCAAAGTTAATTGTAAGTGTGATGCCAGACTGCAGCCAGCTCAATGGCTGCCTGGACTGGATTTTTGGTTGGGTTCCCATGCTATGCAGCCTAGATCTTGGGCTGCTGGTATGAAAAATATGGGGTGGGCATCTGCCTGCCTGGGCTGTTGCTCTTGCTCCCTGTGGAGCACTCCTATGGAAGGATGCACTGCTCCCTCATGGGCGCCAGTGTCAACAGAATGGAAGAGCTTGAGCAGCCATGCAAGGAAGAGCAAGGGCTCTGGGTCTGGCCATTGCAAAGGTGTACAGGCAGGGTCTAGTCCTGCAGCTAAGAGTGGTTTGGGTATAATGGTTTTGGGTGCCATAAATGTATTCTTCATCAGGGAATGCAGTGACAGGACAAGTGGTATGGCTTAAATTTATATAGGGGAAGTTCAAGTTAGATATAAGGAAGTTTTTGCTGTGGGAGTGGTGAGGCCCTGGCACAGGTTGCCCAAGGAAGTGGTGAATGCTCCATCCCTAGCATTGTTCAAGGGCAAGTTGGATAGAGTCTTGGTCTAGTGTGAGGCATCCCTGCCCATGGCAGGGGGTTGGAACTAGGTGTTCTTAAGGTCCTTTCCAACCCAAACCGTTCTGTGATTCTGTAATGAAGTGAAGCCTAACCTAAGGATGGGCATATGTAGAGGGAAGGGCCCCCCCCTTTTTTTTTCTTTTATTAATCGCTTTTTCCCCAAATCTTTGAAGTGCTTTGTTGTAGGCAATAAATACATAGGTGAAGAAGGCTGGTGGGTACTTCCCCGCTTGACACAAGTACCTGTCAAAGCAGTTACAGTTGGGATAATAGCTTACGTGCAGAGAATAACATATCTGCATCTGTGCCAAAGTACTTTGCGTATTAGCTGCCCAGAGATGCTGGGAGAAAGCTTCGTAACAGCCGGGGTGCTCACAGTCTTGGGTGCAGGCTTCTGTTAAATATAAGATCAGAACGCCGCATAAGAAAACCAGAAAACCCTCAATATCTGGCGTGAAGTGCATAGTCCATTTACTTAGGTTTGCATTCCCTCTTCTTAGAAATGTGAAATTATAAATCAGGGTGCAGTTTTTTCTGTTTCGCCTCAGTGTGTTCCCATCACTATATCGTGGATGCCACCAGGTACACATAGTCATCAAACCGCCATCACATCTCCATCTGTGCAGCAGTGCACCCTCCTGTGTATCAGTGGCCCAAAGGGGATGTTTCGCACTCATACAGCTCATTTAGGGAAGTATTCAGGATTTGCAGACCTACTGAGAAATGAAGTTTGTTTTCTCTCCCATGGTAACCACCAGTTTCTGTCAAATAGCTCAGTGCCAATCACTGTCTTTCATACGAAGACACATTTTTATGGAGAAAAACTGGTAGAAAAACAGAGCTGCTGTGCATTTAGAGACAAGATGTGCCTTAATTAAATCGTTACTTCGAGAGAAGTTGTTTACTCAAGCTGGCACACAGGCTGCCTTCACCCCGGCCAGCAATGGTCTCTCACCAAACCCCAGGGCTCTGCCTGGAATTTGTTCTTAAGAAGTAATCCTTGTAAATCCTCATCTCAAATTGCATTTTTTTTCCCCTGGTTTCCCTGATTTTGCTAAATAGCCTTGATATTCTTTGCCTGTTATGTCTTCCCTATGCCTCAGCCAACTCCCTATGCTAATCTTCAATCCTGAGGCTGTTTTTTCTTTAGTTTGTGGTTTTGCATTAGTTAATCTGGGTTCTGCATGTGTCTGGTTTATCTTGCAGTACAATTTTAATTTGGATGAAGAGCGAGCATATTGTTGCTTCTGCTGAATTATTGTAGATGCTGTGTAAGTTGTTCTGTGGCAGTCTGGGTGAGGACAGCTCTGTGTGCTCTGCTTCGGCACCCAACATGCTCTGATTTGCCCGCTGATGGCTGTCTTCTCCACTGGTGCAGAGCCATCTCTGCAGCTCCTCTTCTTCTTGGCACAGGGGACGCGCTATTAGAAATGCACAAGTGACTATTGGGAATTACAGACTGGTGCAATTTAGGACAGTTCAGAAACTCTCCAAAATTGTGTTGGGAAATTCACTTGATGGAACTTGAGACAGCAAAAGCCCCAGTGTATGAGCACAGGGCTGTGACTGGTGCAGCTGAGGACCCCACTGAGTAATGCTTAAGATGTTTCCTCTGTTTGTGAGTTCATATATAATATTGTCAGCCAGTGTCCAGGCAGTGGACCAAATTCTGTTAAGTGTGATCCTGAGGGGATTAGCTAATGACTTTCCATACTGATTGGGTAATGACTTTTTGGAAAGTGAGAGCTCAGCAGAAAACAATCCTGGCAATTACTGTCTGCTCATGTCAATACTGCAAGTGCTGCAGAGCCGCTTCATGCATGAAATGGCTTAAGTTTGCAAATTAAGTCTGTCTCTGTCTCCCTAACCTCCCTACAGGGTCTCTTACTGTTGTCTGATACAAGAATATCTTTTAGACTCCAAACTCTTTGGGGGCAAGAGTGGTTATAACTTTTCTGAACTGCTTCTTGCTCTGTCTGCTACAGGAGCCTTTTGGTGGCAAACGCTGGGTCCTGTTGGCATTTTGGGTGTAGTCCCATGATGCAGCTGAGCCTGCAATGGGTGGTGGCTCAGACATGTCCTCCTCAGGCTGTGCAGATCTGTCCCCTCTTTTGCCCTGAGAGTGATGGTCAGTATGCTCCTGAAAACAGCCAAAAAGCTTTTTGGTTTTGGAGGCCTGAATTTCTGCTGTGGGCAGCTTACCCTGGGGCTGGGTAGGCAGTGCTGCTGGCAGGGAGGTGATAGAGATGTCCCCCTCGCTGGCAGGACCTGACTGCTGGACTGGTGGAGATGCATTCCCCAGCCATGGTCTTCGCTCAGCTGAAGCCTCTCTGCCTCACAGGCGGGATCACATGGGCCATAGTAGCCTCAGTACCCTACTGAGAAGGGAGGGTGATGCTAACTGCCAGGTTAGGATGGAGGAACAGAGCTGGGAGTTTCAGGAGGAAGATTCAGCCTTGCTCTGGTGCCTTCTCAGCTCTTGCTGTCTAGAATGCAGCCCACTGCCCATGCTTGGTGGGGTGCTGCTGGAGGGATGTATAGCAACCTGTCTTTTGTGCTGGATGAGTGAAGATGCTAGCTAGCATGATTAAATTCACTGTTTGACCTTTTCATTTTTCAAAAGTAAAACTCAGAGTGCCCAAATCCTAGTGCAAGAAGGGATTTTTGGCATCCAAGCCCAGTACAGGCACCGCTGGCAATGTAAACTCTCTCTTGATGTGCAATCAACTTGTAAGGAAGCCTCTAAGCATTCCTTGGATGAAGGACTGGAAACAAGGGAAGAAAGAGTTGCCTATGTAGACCCTCACAGCTTGGAAAAGGGCAGGGAGAGGCTGAGTTCTTCTGATCTCTCTGCTAGAAAGGTGAAGCATAACCGCACATTGGCCCTTACTGTATGCAGAGGAGAACGGTTATGCTACAGGAGCACCTCAGAGGAAAACCAAATACACCCAAGAAGGGACTTGAACCATACCAACATACGGGGCTTTGTTCCTTCTTGGAGAAAAGGAAGTGTGTGCAGCCCAAGCCTCCTGGCATTTGCATTAATTTGTACTTAGTTTCTAAGCACCAGTTTTGCCAACAAGACAACAGTTAAAAGATATGTTTGCAGCTGCATCTGCAAATTCATCCTCCAGCTATTGTTATGCATAATTACTCAGTATTTTACCATTTCTGTTATGCTCCCAGTAGTCTATTTTGAGAGCCAAAGCACATCATTGAGATGTCTTCTTGGGTCCCATCTGAGGCACTGAAACGTGACTGACTAACTGCTTTGTGCTGCTTGTTTTACTCCTGTTGCTGATGCTTGATGTAAAACCAAAATAAGCCTGTCCAACTTGTAAATGGGATAGCAAAGTTTGTAAGTTACAATAGTGGCCTGCATGCCACTTTGCCTTCTGATGTATGGAGTTTATAACATGCACCTTTAATGAATACTTAGAGGAAAAAACATGCAGATATGCAGTATATTAGAGCTAAATTTAGCTGCTGTGCTCTATTTCTAACTACTTTGGGATACATTCTTAAGCAGCATTGGTAAGCTTGGTTATAAAGAGCAGCTTAAAATTGAAAGTGTTAGGTAGATTCTGATGTTGAGCACAGAGAATCATGTGACTAAGAAAATTCTTCTTATGCTTATTCTTAATGGTATGTATTTCTTCGGAGAGTTATTCATGGTATGTACCAGTATGTCCTTCAAGTGGGAGTAAGCTCACCTCTCCTATAGGTGCCTGCATTCCCCCTTCCCCACCATCACAGACCCTGTTCATTGTGGACAATCATGTCTTTCCCAGGTTTCATGGGGATTTGTTCAGCTGAAATGCAATTACTTCTCCTTTGTTTTGGCAACTATACTATACCCACTCACCTCCACTGGCAATACAAAAGTCAAGAGTTTTTTATGAAAACTATTTCTTCCTCCTCAAACACCCCTGCAATGAAATAGTGGCAGATCTTTCTCTGGAGACCAAATATGATAAGTTATAAGCATGCAAACCGAAGACATTATAATGCAGACTGATTTGCAACCTTCATGTGTAGCAGCCATTGCCAGCTGTTGGCCACAATGAAGTGCTATTGTGTCCCCCCGTTGGGAGCCTGCTGTCCTCTCCAGCAATAGTATGAATGGTGCCAAGTGCATCCCTTCACACTCTGCCTTGGAAGGGGAACGTCCATCCTGGCTGTCCCCACAGGAGCAAGTCCTCACTGCTGCCACTCATCTTCCTATGGCTTTGGTTGAACAGAGACACTTTGCAGACTGCCCTGTTCCCTGTGGTCCTTGTCACTCAGTTGCTCTTGTCCTTCTCTGTTCTGGGGGCAGGCTCTGCTGCCTTATGGCTTTCAGTGTTGTGTATATTCCTCCCACTGTTCAAGTTGTGTGCCTCTCACATGATTTAACAAGCTGTGAGTCATCCCTGGTGCTCCTGAGCTCTTCTGCACCTTCAGTATCTTGAATCTTGGTGTAAATCTTAGTACTTGGCCCAATTTCTGCTGTTTTCCTTCCTTGCCCTGATTTTGTAGATTATAAATTTAAATGAAGGGGGCTCTGATTTTCCACTCTTTGCTGCTCCTGGGCCCTTGCTGCATAGTAAGCGACCAGCTGACAAACACTGTGTGTAACATCATGCATATTCCTGCTGACATTGCTGACAGCAGAGCTCATGCATAAGAAAAAATATGCCATAAAGCATAGGTAGCTCTGCAGACTTCTGCTCTATTTAATGCCCAAGTCAGAACATTGGTCAAAGCTCCTCTAAGAACGAGAAGTGACATTTCCCCATCTGCTCGTGCAAGGGGAGGAGTCTGTCCTTTGAACAGCAGAATAATTGTTAGAAGACAAATGAGCAGGCCACAATGCAATATGCTCCATGGTTAATTGCTCCTGAGTTGTAAATGTGTTCAGTGAGTAGGGGCTGTGTAGCAACGCTGTTGGGAACACTTGTGAGGTTTTTAATACTGCTGGCAAAGCAGAATGATGCTTCTTTCTGACCATGAAGCAAAATAAGACAAGAATTTCATAATCATTTTAAAATAATAAAAGGAAAGTTTTCAAGCTTCTTATGTAAACTGTCTTCTTCTGAACTATTCCCATGTCCAAAACCAGAGACCCAAGGATCTAGAAGACCCAAGGTCTCTACAGCCATGATGATCTCTTTCCATGTAGCTACAGCTTGTTGGCAAGTCATTGAATAATTTGGAGTGGAAGGGTCCTTTAGAGGTCATCTAGTTCAACCCCCCTGCAATGAGCAGGGGCATCTTCAACAAGATCAGGTTGCTCAGAGCCCCATCCAACTTAATGTTTCTATACCATGCCTCAGCATTAGAGTGCAGCAGGGACCTGCAGCTCAGGTCTCTCCTTCCCATGCCTTGCAGAGTCATCCATGCCAAATATTGAAAGTATCTGGTAGTGAATGGAAGATGTTAATCGGATTTATGCAAAAGGCAGGTGGCCGGGGTGCAATCCCCCTCCCTCTGAGGGATTTGAAACCTCATATTGCATCTTGAGAGTGGCCCTATTCACTACGTTTCCAGGTGAAAGATTGCCAATTTTCGTAATAATTCTGTGAAATAAGTCTAAACTTAGTCTTCCTTCCCTATTGTTTTGCTTATGCTAAAAACATACTTAGGTAGAAGTAATGTAGGGATTTTTGGATCATATATTTAACACATGAGTGAGAAACCACATGCGCACAACTTTTTAGCATTTTATTTTGGTAAATAAAGACAAGATCTCCCCCCTCTTTCTTTTTTTTAAATTCAAATTTGTATATAAGTATTCATGTATTTGCTGCACATTTCTGGATTAGCGGTGTAAGCAAAAAGGCCTTTTGTTTCTTTGGCTTTGTTGTCACTTGACTAGTTTGTTTATATTTGATGATGTATGATGATAGATCTGTGGCTAATCTTAGCATTGCAGCTGCCTCAGACTGCATGCAGTGTCAAACCTACGAGCTGAGTGATCTGCTGTTTCATCTGAAGAATCTTAATCTTTTTACCTGAAGGTGCAGAATATGGTTTAGTGGGAAGGTGTTGGCTGCATGTCCTGTATCCTGTCCACTTTTGCAGGTTTGGGTGTTTCATGACATCATGACACTGGTTACACGGAGGAGTTGTCAAGCCAAGCATCCATGGCCACGTCTTTCCATTGCTCACCAAGCAAAGCAGATTCTTTCCAGAGGTTTGTCTGATAAGAGACATATATTTGAGGGTGGTGGTAATGCTACTTCCAAATATCTGATGGCACTTTGTGCCAAACAATTTCAAATGCACTTACAAAGACAATGGATTGCAACCTGCTTGATCTGCAGAAGGGTTATACCTTGAGTTGGACTTACTAATGCATGCACTGGTTCCTCTGGATATCCAGACACCTGGCAGTGGTTCGTTTTTCAGCAGTCAATGTTCAAAGCAGGAATTCTAAGTATCCAGTGTGGTGTTCTCTTCTGGGCAGAAGGTATTTGTACTGCTCTGCCTCCATGCCATCTCTTGACTACTGTTAGTGCTGTTGAAATGCCAGCTGGCTTCAGGCATCCGCATTCAGTCCCGCACCATGAATGAACAAGTGCCATTTGGTTGGATCCCATAAATAGCTTTTGTTCATTTATGGAAAATACAGTGATTATAAACACGCTAGTGTAATAACTCTGTTTAATTAATGGCAGGATAGTAAACGATGCGTGGAGGAGAGGTTAAAATTTACTAGAGGCTGTTGCTGTGTATCTCTTAATTTAATTAAGTATGTATTAAGCTGGGTGTCTTCCCTGACCCCAGACGAACAAGCTCAGTGCACTGGAGCATATGGATACTTTTGAGTTCAGAAAGCTCTGGTTAAAGGCAGTACAAAAATGCTCTGTGGCCGAAGTCCAGATTCCTTTGCATATATAATGAGGCCAAGGCAGTTTAGCATAAAAAGTTAGGGAATATGCTGTTTACTTAAGGAATTCACATACCTGTAATTATTATTACAAGTAATTTTCCAAACAGTACTATTAAAAAAAAAGTTTCCTACATTCACAATTTCAGCCTTATTTTGGAAGCATTAGTTCTTTTAATAGTTTTGCTCTAGGAGGATGGGTTGTCCTGTGTGTGGTTTCTCTTTGCGTATATATGAAAGCACATATATATTTAGGCACACTGTCTAAAGTTTGTTTTTTAACTAGCTAACTGAGTCTGGTTTTTCACACTACTGTGGGAATATACAAATCCATCTATCCACCAAAAGAAAGACGTTCCCAGGAAAAAGCTGAGAGAAAATGGTACTTTTTGGTTTTATTCAGTAGCCTATGTCCAGCAAGACTGTTTATAAAAAAGAGGAAAAGTAATCCTCAAGGAAGGTTTGTAACACAGAAGAATCAAGGGAGGACCTGCCAAGTCGTAGGCATTTGTCCTGGTTTTGGCTGGGATAGCTAATTTTCTTCTTGATAGCTAGTACAGTGCAGTGTTTTGGAATAGGTGTGAGAATAATGTTGATAACACGCTGGTATTGTCATTATTCTTATTACTTTTTAATTTTAGTCAAATTATTAAACTGTTCTTATCTCTATCAAAGGGATTTACCTTTTTTCAGATCTCCTTCCCATTCCACTGGGAGTGAGCAAGTACTTAGTTGTCAGCTGGGGTTAAACCATAATAGCATTGTATGTCCTGTTTATTTTATAGAAACTCATTTCAAGTTTGCATCACTTGTGTCCTTAGCACAGGAAAGTCACATGCACATGTGGAGTGAAGGTTGTCTTGGTTTGCAAATGTAAAAAAATTGAGGAGAAGCTGTTATTAGATTAGCTGGAAGCTTTAACACTGTCATTTAGTGTGAGGGAGTATCTTTTTTTTTTTCCTTTTGAATAAAAGATTCTAATGGACTTTATAATATATTTTGAGGGTCAGCGTTAAATAGGAGGACGTTTACATGGTTTACGAGTGTGTGTTCTGACCATGCTCATTGCCCTCTTTCTGCAGTATCCTCTGGATGTTGTTTTACCTTAGGGGTTACAACCTTTGAAAGTAGTTCTATACACATGGCAGGGCTTGGGTTTGGATTTTATTTTTTCCTCAAGGTGCACACCTTATGTACAGGTTAAAAACCAGTTTTCATTAAATAAATGAGTGAATAGCCCAAACAAAACTTTACGGAGAAAGAACTTGGTGGCATTTGTTTCATAGATCCACAGCACTACAGCACAAAGTCTTATTGGAGATGTTGAACAACTGAATAACAAAATGCATAAAGCTTGTACTTGGGTGTTTTTTCTGCTGTTGCATAGGCTGCAGAATCAAAAATAATATAAGACCATTAGGATAAAGCTGGGGAGGTCTGTTGGTGTTTGATATTTACCATTTGACCAAGCCCTCAGTTACAGCATTTTGTCAGAAAAACACTGTTTTCCCTCAAGTTCTTAAAGAAATTTTGTTTGAACTTAAAAAGGCAGATACTGTGCAGAATTTATTTCCCGTGTTTGTTAAAACCTTTTTTTCTAGTTTTACACAGAAGTAGGTCACACGAGTGTGCACTGTTTCTTTTTGTAGCTTCTAAACAAAAATGTAATCATAGAAGAATGTGTTTTAATAAAAAGAAGTTAACAAGGAGATTTGTAAAAGCATTTGAGGAATGTTAGGTTTCCAGGAAGCCAGGCAGTTCTAAGAGATTCAGTTACCTGTAAGAATATTTGAAATTCATGAAGTGTCAACAGGAAAGAATAAGGTAATCAAAAAAAAGAATTTCCAAAAATGTGCAAAGAAATGCAGCGGGTGAAGGTCTGAAAAAATGGAAGCAGCAGTGGAAGAGGTACTTAACAACAACTTCTGAAAGCCAACAGAGTATAAAGCCATTGGTCTGTGTGATGTACATGCTCTCCGGGTGTGATGGGTCCTTAGGCTGGTCATGCTGGGGTGAAGGAAGAAGTTTCAACCCACGTGAAGGCTCTGCTAGCTCTTGGAGCGTTTGCCTGGATCTTAGGATGGCACATGTGCAAGGAGATCCAATGTTCTCTGCAGGGCGCTGCGCAAGACCTACATACTGGTTTTGTGCATGAAACAGCTACTTTAAATACTGAAGCTAAGGCTTGTGATGCTGTGGCACAGTACCACACACTTCTGCTGGGTTTTGTGTTGTAGGTGAGTATTTTGCCTCTGGTGTTTTCCTGGGAGAAATGTGCCTGGCAAGATCTAGAGTGAGCTAAAGCTGCTGCGTCTTACTTTTGTGGTAATGTTAATCTTTTTGGTGGGCTCTTGAATTAATACTGTTGCTGTCCCACAGTATAATGTAGTTGCTTCAAAGAAATCCCACTAGTGTTGCTGCTTGTTACCCTACAACATTTGGGTTAAAATAGTAGGAAAAAACGAGTGGCTTAGCTTTGATGTCTGAGACTGTCAAGAGTGAGTTGCTCTTTCCTGCTTCAGAGAGCTTCTCACAGCTGTTGAGAGAAGTACTTAGCCCCAAAATGCAAGACTTGTATCCCCCAGGGCCAGTGGAGAAGAGGTTGTGAATAATTTGACTTGAAGTCAAGGTGGTGCTCGGTGGAGCAGGAAATTAGGAGTGCTATTTTTAAATGCTGAAGAACTTATTAAAAAGCAGTAATAGTTTTCATTAGACAAAGAGCTTTGAGTTTTGGAAGCTCGTGATTTGAGGTAGCATCATTCATCAAGTAAGTGTTTTCTGAAGAGTGCCAACTGAATGTGTCTTTTTGGAAGAGTTGGTGACTATCAGAAGAATTAAGTAAGGGATGCGAATCTTAGTGACACAAATCTTGGCATGCCAAGTATGTCTCTCTAAATTGGCAGCTGGTGTTGCCACAAATTAGCATTTAGAATAAAATAAAAATGACAAATTTATGTAATGTGAGAATAAAACTAGCACAGGAATTCTGCCCACTCTGTATCTTTTGGTCCTCTCACTCCTTTGCTCTGTGTCTGTGAATTTCCAAGAATTTTGAAGATGAAAAAGACACAAACTCTCATGCCCCCTCCTCTTTTAACACCAGATAGAAAATGGCCCATGGACATAGCCTTGCCACAAATGAGGAAGAATTCAGACTTTAGAGAAGAAAATTCTGACTGTATGTTGTGGAAGTCACTGGGAGATGTTACCGAGAGAGGCTGGAGATCCACATCAATGGAGATTTAAACAAAATTGTTGTGGAGGCATCTGCAGGGATTTACTGCTCTGTTCAACCCTATTTCAACCCAGGAGATAGAGGCCTGTTGCAATACATTCCAAAGTAGGTTAGTATGCTTTCTCTGACAGAAAAAGGGCAGTCAGCCTTTCCAAGATGGTTGTACTAGGTTAAAATCAAGAAAGCAGAAGTCTTACCTCCTTTTGTCCTTGCCCAAGACAGAAAAGCATTTAATGCAAAGAATATTTGACATTAAAAAATTATGTACAACCAGAGCAGAAATAAGGTCCAGATCCCCATAGCTGCAAAAAGTCGCTTTGATTTTTTTCCAGAGCTTTGGGTTTCCTAGTAGCAAGTTCCCTGCCTAAGGGCTTTTTAGAGAATGGGAAGTCTAAAGCTGGCAGGTCTTGAGATTGATTTTCTATTTTCATGCTGAATGTAAGTCCAAGAAATTTTCTTGGAAGACACGCGGTAATTATGATAACACATACACAGCTCCACTGAAATGCCCTGACCCCAAATAGGTCATACGCTTAAAAAGTAACTGTTTTCTGTAATGTTAAAATAGCATTTATTCTTTAGCTTTGTAAGACTTTATCGTTCCTTAGAGTGACAACCAAAGCTTCATATTTGGTGCTTTAGGAAGATTTTCTATTTGTTGGTGCCTAAGATGTCTCTTCTGTCCTAAACAGGGATGATTTTTGTGGTATCATACTCATCAGCATCCAGTTATGTGTGTTTGCACAGATCTGTAAATGAGATATTTCCTTGTGCTGTTCAGTTGCTCTTCTTCAAGTACTGTGTATATATACATAATATATATATAAAAAAATATATAACTCATATATATATATTAAACAAAGTTATATA
>WYDI02015646.1:0-19148 GCA_009867235.2 Psittacus erithacus | reverse complement strand
GAAAGTTAGAAACACAGCGCTGCACCAGCCACTAAGAAGGAGAAAAAATGACTGCTACTGCTGAACCCAGGACAGTTATATAATATAAATATATATATTTATTAACAAAAATTTCACTTCCATTTTTTCTTCCAAACAGTCATGTAAAGCCATATATCCTTACAGTCTGTTTCATTAAGATGTAAGTATTGTGTGTTCTTTGCCACAGGTATGTATTCAGTTTTTCTTTGGAAAATGCAGTATAAATTTTAAAGATTCAATCTTTTATTTGTTTTTTCACCAGTTTTTTATTTTTGACACTACTTCCATTTCTTGTAAGAAGAAGATTAAGACTTGAAGGTCTTATATTTTGGATGTTAAAAAATAACTGAACAATATTAAGGTGTCTTTTCCCCCTCTTCCCTTGCCCTCCCCCAGGAGATACTATGCCTTTAGATGATGGGGTTTTTTAGAGAATTATTCTGAAAAATTAGAGTTTTCATTTGGAAAAACCAAAGAGCAGATGTTGTTAAATATACTACTATATTTGTGATTTCAATCGCGTACTCAGAGTTGATTCAGTTACTGAGAGCTGATTGTTACCTTACAAGTTCCATGTGTAGGAAGGATGACTCTTTCTTTCATTCCTTACTACCATAGACTGTCCCTGGCACCTTCAAGACTTGCTCATTACACTCAGTTCTTCCAAACACCAGGAGAGAGTCCAAAATCAGTCAAAGCTTCAACAAAGTGAGAAGGAAAGTAATCACAGAAAATTACCTGGACCCGCAAAGTTTTCCTTGCAGGGAGTCAAAGGCTGTTTGATGCTCATGAAGTCTCGACTGCAGGAATCCCTCAGATTTAGCAGAGTTCCATGTTTTGCCATGTACTGTTTACTGCATAAGCCCTATTACTTCCTTATGCTCTCTCTTCAGTGCTATTAAAACTTTTACACTCCTTTTGATAGAACTTTTACAATATTGTGTTATAACATCTCAACACCATAAAATCCTCTTTACTGAGTTATTTCTGAGTGACTGAATGGACCAGTCTTACACTGTTACAAAGAAGAAACCACATCAGAAAAGACTAGATTCACCAGGGGAGGTCTGCTGCAGTATAGCACAGCCTTGAATAAAATACCTATCTTAGTAGTATATAATGACCTGCCAGGACCATGTCAGTCTTCTCCTGCATGAAACAAATAGGTAAGAGTGGGAAGAACACTTAAAGCAAGTTTCCCAGATGTGGAACAGTCCATCAACACTAGCATGAGAAATAGAGTTGAAAGTTACTGAAAGCTGGGACAATTAAATGCTGAAGGGATGTTCAATTACCTACGAAGGTACCTATGCAGGTAGCAACTGCATGAAGTATAACAACTTGGTTTTGGATTAAGTGGTCCAAAGTTGCTCAGTCAAGGACCTCAATTCATGTGAAGCTAGGCCAAAATGACTTGGCTAATCTCATACAGCCGGGAAATTTGACTGAACATGTCTCACTTCGAGGACTGCAGTTTTATCACATTTTTCCTGTCCGGAATAAAAAAACCCAACACTCTTAATATGCATGTTTCAGTTTAGCATAGCTAAGTAGTTTGTCTTTTTAAATTTCATTACATAACTATTTATAAAGATATTAAAAATGAATATGGAAATCATATTACTTATTTTCTATTCGCAGCAACCTTTTAGTAGATAAGTAATAGAGCTGTACAATTTGCGTAGTGATAGGACAAGGGGAAGTGGCTTTAAGATGGCAGAGGGGAGATTTAGATTAGATTATTAGAAACAAATTCTCTACTGTGAGGGTGAGGCGCTGGCGCAGGTTGCCCAAAGAAGCTGTGGCTGCCCCACCCCTGGCAGTGTTCAAGGCAAGGTTGGATGGGGCTTGGAGCAACCTGGTCTAGTTGAAGGTGTCCCTGCCCGTGGCAGAGGTTTGGAACTCTGCCACTGGATGAGCTTTAAGGTCCCTTCCAACCCAAAGTAGTCTGTGATTCTATGATTTTCTCAAAGCTAAACTACCACAATTCATTAAACCCTTCCACTTCAGTTTTACTCACTATATTTTATAAAGAGTAAATATTTTTACTCTCTATACCTTTCTGTAGAATGCCCTCATCTGATCTAATTAATCCCTTAAAGCTTACTCCTGCATAGATGTAATATCTTCTGCTTGGCTCCGTTAAATTTAATCTTTTTTCTTTTCTTTTTTTTTTTTTTTTTTTTTTTTTTTCTGGTACTTTTCTGTTGCTCAGGATCATTTTCCAGTGAGATCTCTCAATTCTATTCTTCACTGTACTGTTTGTGTGCTCTGGCTTCATGATACTTTTCTCTCGCTCAAGTAAGCATATTATGTTGCCAAACTTTTTAATGGATAATACAGACTTTCCTGAGTGCCGTGTTATATTTCTCTGCCATTTGACAGAAATTACACTGACTTGTTTTCCTATCTTAGATCCATGCTGTGATACTTTCATCTAATATTGTTTTCCCTTTCTACATGAAGTAGTGCCAGCAGTCTAATAAAATCAAGTAAAGGCATCTGCCAGTTCTAATGTATTTATCAGACTTCTTCTCTGCCCATGACATTCATCTGTCTTAACTTTTTCTCAACAAACCAACTGGACTGTTACTCATGTCTTTTAGTAGTGCAAGTGTTTATAGATCATCTGGTTCCGTCTATTCCCAGGAACTGAATCTGACCATGTCTGTTCTTTTTCCTATGGCACACTTCCATCCTTTGCATTCACGATGTTAATCTACTTAGGACTTGCAGTTCTTATAGAAAATAATAACAACCAGTTAGTGATAGCCAGAACCTTGCGCAACTGTGAACACTTCCCACACTTCCACAGCAGCTTCTCGCCGGAGCACCTTATCCTTATACCCAAGTTAAATGCACAGTCACAAAGCAAGGAAAGACAGCAATAATACCTACAGCTTTGGCAGTAGTTGTTCAGTGCATAACAAAGCTCACAAATGTTTCTCATCCCAAATCCCTTCCTGGTATCCTCAGCAGCATATTGATGCTCATTGCGTAAAATGAGGAAACAGATCTTGAGATACCTTAGACTGCTGTTTGACTTGATCTCCAACTATTTTTCCCGAAGATAGAAGGATGATGCATAAATTAATATGTAGCAGATCCTCAAACAAGGGGATGTCATTTAGTATGACCTTCCTGTGCACAGACCAATCCAGTTTGTCATGCAGCAATTTTGCTCTTAGCAATTTTTTGTCTCTCAGATCCCTCACTAGTTTAAGTGCTGCAAGGCTCAAAGCAAAATAGCTCTGTTATTTAAATCAGTTAAATAACACTGGGCTTTGTCTATAAGTTTGGAATGAGGGATATACCTAGGGATCTGTGTAACCCCACCCGCAACAGCTTTTACATTAACAACATCAGAGCTAGGTGGAACATCTGATAAAAATGCAGCTCTCTTTTCCTTTGCCAGACAGTACTTCCCCAGTCTAAAAAACTCCCAGCGTTCATAATGTTTAAATTTATGGTGGGAGAATATAAAGCGTTGGGCATGCAGACAGTTGCATCTACTGAGCATAATCGCAATCTTGAAAGACCTGGTGCAAGTGACCAAAAAATTGGTTTACATTGTAAGCAAATGTTTTGTAACATTCATATAGCAATATCTGATCTATATGAACAAATATATAAATAGAAATATTTGATTAATTTCATCTTGTACATATTACCTTGGCCTGTGCCTTTAGGTTGGTCATTCACACTGCTGTCTTCTGCAGTAACACGGTTACATTTGAAGGTAGTGGTAAATCTGGGTTTCCAGCTGAAGTCAACTGTTGGTCAACACTGTCTTACTTGACAGCATCTTGCTTCACAGATGGCTGCAGTAACTGGAAAGTCTGTTTCAGGGGTTCATCATCTACTCTAATGGGACACGTCTCCTAGCCCATCAGGTTCAGAAGGATAGCATGGCAAAGACATTACACAGATTTTTTTGATAAAAACATGCAGTAGCTGAACAACAGGGAACCTCTTATTAGGTTTGGTCATAAAATATATTCCATTAGCTTTGAAATCCTGACATTGGAAAATATTTTTCCTTATTCATACCAAGATAAAACTGAGATGTTCCAAAGTTTTTGGAGAAAATTCAGAGAGACATTGCAAATTAACTAATAATTTGGTCATCAAGGTTCTCTAGGGTAAAGAGAAGCTGATAAGCAAGAACTTGGTGTGCTGTGTAATGATCGTACTATTAGCCATTAAGATCGTATGCTCATATAAGAAAAATATTAGAAACCTGATATTTTGCAGTGTCATGTTTTTTAATCCTGTTATTTTCCTATTACATTTGGTTTTGACAAAATTACATTTTCCAATTTAAAATAAGTTTTAAAAAATATTCTGTTTTAATAATTCTATACATATCCTTCATTGACTACTGTACTATTTTTCATGTTCATTAGTGAATCAGAGATGTAAAAAATATATTTTATAATAAAATAATGAATCTTCTGAGTTTCTGCCACAAAAATGATCAGTAGAATGTACCAATGGAATCAGTGTTATTAGTCATTCTAACATGTTTAAGTTTTAAGGTTACAGATCCTGTACAGCCCACTACATCACAAGAAATAATAAAAAAAACGTTGGGAGCTTTTTGTTATCTGCTAAGAACAAAAGACTGAACAACTATAATATCCTGAAAAAACTAAACATCAAGGACAAGATACAGAGTGTCTGTGTATATCTGGTGACATAATTCAAATTAACAGACTAGGAGAAACTTCCAAGAACAATGTAAGTGAGCAGAATCAAAGAATACTAAATAAATAAGTTTGCAATACTTGCACATGAAATTGGTTGGCATTAAAGTCAAATTTAGCAGTACTAAGTACTAAAAATATATTCTGCTATGAATATTGCCTTTGCAATCCTTAAAGCTCTGGGCTAAACAAAGGAGTTCCTGTCTATTAACTACCTCGACATAACAGGTACAAGAGACACACAGATACTCTTTTTTAAGTGATCTGTAGTTGCTGTAGGAACTGATTCTTTGTCATGTCTTTATTGCAACAGTAGAATTTAAATATATTTGGTATGCCACAGAAGAAATAAGCACTAAAGAAAATGAATTTTGTTCTGGGGAATGATTTTGGCATAGTGAGGAATACCTGTTGTCAATGATTTCTTAAGATACTAAAATGTTTTGTTCACTTAAAATTCTTATATTTAGTGAAGAACAAAAACATACGCTAAAGAACACTGAAATGAAATTAGCTTTCTGATTTTGAAAACCCTTTCAAGTTTCTACTGAGAAGATTCTTTGAATTTTATGAACACAGTTTCTTTTCTGAGAGTTACAAATGAATTGCAAATGTACTTTCAAAGGCAGGGCATATATGTAGGAAACGTTATGGCTGGAAATGGTAGTTCACAGCCTTGTTTGCATATAGACCCATAAATCCTCGGAAGTACTTCATCACCCAAATTTATCTAATTGGTGTGTGACCCACATTGACGCGACACTTCCTAAGTTTGAAAAATCAACTGTTGAGGTCATTCATTGTAGAGAATATATTCTGTGCAAAAGAGCTTCTTTTTCAAGTTATAGTGAGTTGCTGTGTTCTAGTTAGCCTAACTAGCCTCTTTGTGCTTCTGTCATATATAATATCTATCAAATTTTATATATAGATATGATATATATAAGACTGCAAATTACACACCAGAAACAATCGTTTCCAGATTTTCTTTGGAACAGCAACAAGTATGTATTTCCATTACTCATCCAGACACTTCCTCTTTTCATGCTCCTTCAGATGGCTATAGTGGTTGATACTAAATAATCAATATTTTGATTTTCCAGGTTATTTCTTTCACTAGCAATGTAGTACCGTAGTGTAGTGACCACATTTTCTGTAAACATTCCTCCAGTTCAAAAGTATAGCTCAATTTGACTGTATTCATTACACTTTTGGCTCAGTAACTACAAAATGCTTGAGATCTAACTGCATAAATACCCATAAAAATAAATTGCTAAGCTTGGCTGCTTAAAAATGCCCTCACAATGACTTTTGTATTATCTATTTGATTGTAAAATTGACAGCTTTTCTCTGTGTGCTGTGCTAGTGCATTCTGCTTATGGCATCCCGTCCGAGAGCTGACAAAGTATATGACATATTGAGCTCACCCACTGCATATGAATTCTTAATGTCAGTCAGTAATCTGTACACATAAATTGTTCTCTGAAGAAGTGTGTGCAAAAATTATAGGAGCAACCAAAATGAATGTTCTTCAGTCTCTTTCTGAGCAATCTGCAAAATAAAAAAGGTTAAAAAAAAGCCCAGTTAATTGGTACTCTGCAACCAGATAGAAAATTGCGTATCTAGCCTTTCTTCTGATTTAGAGTGTGCTCTGCTTTCTGTGGTGTCTAAGGTGGAGTAAGAAACAGTTTTCAATCAGAAGCATACTATACATTAATCATCTAAGCTAATGCAGCAGCTGGCTGTTGGAGTCCTTCCTTTTCCTTCAGTCCCAGTGATGGATCCTTGCCACCTTCCCTGTGCTGGCTCTAACACTTGTCTAACAATTCATTCAGCAGTGTTCTGTCAGAAAGCTAACCTGCCAAAAAAGGAAATAGTTCTCTGTTGAATATATGTGCTAAAATACGTCGGTGAATGGCCGTATGACCACTAGTACTTTTACATACTTCCTCCGGCTACTGTGAAACCATGACCTGTATTGTGACAGAAAGCAACCTGACAAGAATCAGACAAAACCTCTGTCTGCTTTATTGTGGTAGTCTTTCCATGTTGCTGATGTAAAATATGCCAGAACTCCTAATTATAAATCATAACTATAAGGTCTTTTCAGTATAACAAAGGGGAAAGGTCTTTTAAGAGAAAGATTGCCATGCTTTTCAGTAAGATGCTATTTCAAATAGAAAACTGATCCAATCATTATGCTCAAAGTTTTGCTCAAGGAACCAAAATCCTTACCCAATGTTTCAGGTAGCCAGTCCATTTTTGTTCACACTGTAGCAAATGGGAAAGTTTTTAAATTTTTTTTTTTATATACTCTTTAAAATCCATAAAGTCTATTCTCTCTTCCAAAAAAAAAAAACAAAAAACAAAAAAAAAAAAAACAACCAAAAAAAACCAAATTTGTAAACAAATATACCGACTGGATTTTTATTTTTTTTTTTATTTCTGTCGGGTTGGTGGGTTTGGGTTTTTTTTTTTTTACTTTTAGAAGCTACTGGTCACTGTATTATGTGGGGTCTGAATTCAGGTGTTCCAGCATATGTTATTAGCTCCAGCTGTAGGGTAACCTTTCACCCTCTTTTGTGTCCCAAGTCCTAACGCGGTATATCACAGAATACCAGATTGAAAGGGAACTCAGGGGTGATGTGGGCCAACATTTCAGATATCTATTACCCTCTGAAAATCATTAACACTGTCAAAAAGACAAGATAGCTGAGAGGCATGCTGGTGTTTTTGCTTTGAGTTTCATGTTGTGCTAGATGTATTTCTTGCAAAAACAAATTCTGAAGTGATTAAAGCATAACATGTAAAGCTGCTCTCTGCAAATCCACAGTTTGTATCTACACCATTTTTACAACATCCTGTAAGTTGCTCAGTCTCAATGTGTTCCTGTGCACATAGGAAGAGAGGTAATTCTTCTGTACATTCCAAAAATGAAGGCTCTACAAATATGGCTGTATCCTGTTCACTCAGGTGCGCCATGAGGGTATTTTTAAAACCTCAACAGCTCCACATGTTTGCAGGAGAAAGGGTGTGTAGCTATCAGATCAAACTTTGCTAGTTTTTTTAATTCTGTAGCACTGCCAATACCCTCTGTTGGTGTTCCAGACCTTTGTTTAGTGTGATCTATTTATTTGCAGTTCTGCGATGATAGTCCCCTCTTCTGCAAGTAAAACTCAGGCTTAGCATTTTGTAAATTAATTCCTCCAGTTCTGTGTCATTACACATTCTATTATCAAGGCAATCTGGTGTTTCTTTATTGCGTATATGAAGTATTTCAGACATCCAACTAAAGGTTACTTGAGAGCCTTATGGATTTTGTCAAAAAGCTTAGGCACCAAAATCCCATCAAAATCTGAAGAATGAGGCAGCTAATTGATGCAGTGACCTTCAAAATTTCACAGAGCAACTCTTCAGTCTTTGAAATTCTGACCCTTTCATTTTGTTGGAAGAAAGATGCAGGAGTTGTTTCAGTTATTCATTCTTGATCTTAGAAATATAGTGCTCGGGGACAGGCAATCCCACTGGGGTAAAGCACTACAATTGCAATGCTGTATGGATGATAAATCTCTCCTTATATGTTCAAAACCCCTGTGAAATACTTTTGCATGTTCTGTGTTACACTGCTGATAACAAATCATCAGGGGGAGAAAATAATCTGTGAAAAAGCTCTTCATAAACCATTCCTGCTACATACTGGAGGTTAATTTTAATAACACAGAGTATCAGTGAAAATGTGTTGAAACAGACTTTAATATACCAAAGGTGTAGTGTTTTGCTTTTTTGTTCCTTGAACTACACATGAAAGGAGGTTGTGCTGATGGGTAAAAATAATTTGTATGGCACATATTCCAGCAGTAAGAACCTGATCTGTTGCCCTCATTAAATACTTAGGCTAAAATACTTTATTTAGACCCCGCTGCCAAGAAAGGTTTTATACTGAGAAGTGAGGGAAATAAAGGATTTCACAAATGCATTCTGTCTACAAAGCTCAAATTTAAAAAGCACATGGAACTATACACAAAAAAGCATGAACTTCCAATGAGTTTTCATTTACACTTGTTCTATGCTATAGGTTTTTTTCTGACTAACTGTCTATCACGAGGTGAAGAAAAGTGTGGAAGTCTTTAATGAAAGATGTGTTAGCTGTAGTCTGGTTATTGTAACTACTTTGCTACTCTGGCAAAATAGTTTTCAGTGAAGTGCTATTTGATATTAAAAACAAACAAAAAAAAAAAAGGAAGAAATTCTTACAAGTTCTTTCTTCGAGAAACTTAGTGTATCACACATAAAATGAATAATCATACCTAAGGAAGTTTGATGCTTTCTAGAATAAGGGTGAATTGTAGCTGAAATGAGTAGCCTATGAACACACATGCACATATGAGCTGTCCATACCCACATCAATGCAGAGCTAGACAAGTGTGGACATAGAAGGGCTCTGGTGTATTGCACCAGGGGGTGCTAGTCTGCTACAATCCCAGTAAGAAGGGCTGTCTGTAACATATAATTTAAAAGGCTATTTGTTAGAACTAACACTCTGAGGAGAGAATGGTTTACATAACCTCCATTCCCTTAAGATGTTGGATAACCCGGGTGGTGGAGCATCATCGCTTGTACCCAGTGGGAGCTGCCTGCAGACTCCCGTGTTACAGTGAGTGGGCTGAGTTTATTCTGAAAATAAATTTTCACAATTTATTTTCTGAATAAATAAATTTTGTGCAGCACAACACAGACCTGAAGGGCACGAGGTACATGAAGTACATCCCAGTACAGGCCTTTGCTCACTCAGGTTTACTTGTAGTGGCTTTAAAACAACTATGTTATTGACATGTACTAACAATACTAAATTGACATAAAAGATAAGAGATAGGTTAGGCAAATAAACACAATCCATCTGGAAAGGTTAGGCCAGACAGGGGAGACAAGAGCTTCTGTGGCCTTTTGGTGGCTGCTAACAGGTACTTATGTCTTTCAGCATTGTTAATACACAATGTACATCTAACAATGCTCATTTTAGCAATTTCTTCCTAATGAGTCTTGATATTCTTGATGGGTCCTGCTGTCACAGGCCGTGGCTTGTAGCATATGATAACCCTCATCAGTGTTACGTGTGAGTTACCTCTGGCCAAATGACGAAATTCTTCATAGTATAGAGTACTACACTTAAAGATGATAGTTCCTATGCCCAGTGAATGTCCACTTCCTATCACTGCATTTTCTGCAGATATTCCAGGAAAGATCAGTGAATTCCACCTGTAATTCCAGGACACAGGTCTCAAAGTGCTGCATCAGTAAAATCTGTTTATGTATGTATATGTGTGTGTGTGTATACATGTACATATATCAAATATATTCACATACAACTTTCTATTTTTCTTTAAAATCATGTAAACGGCAAATGGCTTGAGAGAAGGCAGCTTCAAAATTTGGAACTACCCAGGAAATCCACATGCAGACAAGATAAAGCATTAAAGGAGTTGAATTAAATCTGGGCTAGATTTATAATTAATAGTTTCTCTAACCAATATAGGCCTTATTTTGCAAATCAATCATAAAATGCATTCTGATTATATCAAATATCATTTATTACTTGATTTGTTTAATTTATTTTCAGAAAAAATTGTGAAATAATGAATGGTTGATGGATTATAGAAGTTCTTCACTGGAAGTATTTAAAATTCAAAATTCAAGTGGCTTTGATTATTTGTAATTAGAAACAAGGCTGGAGCTGTTCTTTATCTCAGTGGGTAATGCCTAGAATCCATTACTCATGTAAACACACTCTTGAACTCTTTCTGAATATTTTCCTGATATTTTACTCTTCTACACAAAACACTGATTCTTCAAAACTCAATATACATATTATTTCAATGAAACATATTAACATGGTGCCAACTGCAACAGAATGTCAGTTTGGGATTGCAATTGATGGTCTTAGTGATTAATATGCTATTAGTACTATTCTTCTAGTGGCATCAGTGATTCATCTGCAAAAAATGCTTAGTAACATGCTTAAAGGAATAAAATAAGGTTTGAAAACTGAAAAAAACCCCAAGAAATACCACTACCTTTTGCCTTAAAACTAAGCTAAATTAGGCACAAGAATTCAGGAATAAATGCCATAGCTTTTTGCCTTAAAAAAAAAAAAAAAAAGGAATAAAGCAAACTAACATTTGTACTCTTTTGTTGTCCTTCTATTATTTAAAAGAGGCTGAATAATGTAGAATATCAATATTTTGAAACTGAACAGCTTTGGAACTTCCTTCTTCTCAGGCGCATCTAAACTGCCATTTAACTGCAGCATTACTTCTCAAGCTCAATCATAGTTATGCGTAATCCCACAGCAGCATTCCTAACCTCATGTCTGCTGCACTGTCATAAGTCAGACAACTTCCAAGGCTGAAGCCGTTGAGAATGTAATGGAATTCAAATGGCATTACTGTTGTTCTGATTTATCAGAATATTTTATGACAAGGTCGCTGACTTTGCACACTATCCTAAGACTACTTTTCAAATACATTTTTCAAAATAAAAATCATCTGGTCCTCACCTGACAGCCACATCAGAACCTCATCTGCAAGTGTCAAAATACTGTCACCATCCCAGTGATTTTCATCTTTATTTCTGATCACTTAGATCTGTAAGTTCATTAAAGATTCTTTGCCATTTTTAACCTAGCTCTTGGTGGTAAAAGGGAGAATCTCTACTGTACTACCTTCAAGTTTCACAGGAATTCCTCCAAGAGAGGGAGATGCTAAATCTGTCTTGCTTTGGACAAATTTAAAAAAAAAAAAAAAAAGAAAAAAAGAAAAAGTTTTTCTGACTTAATGTTTCATATGAGGAAAGTTTAAGGATTTTCCAGGTAAAAAAACCCTGCAGTTGCATAGATAGGCAGTCCATAGTCTACGGCTCATAAATTTGATCCATCTGCTATATTTACTACTTATACTATGTAGACCTGAACTGTACAATCATAGAATCGTAGAATCATAGAATAGTTAGGGTTGGAAAGGACCTTAAGATAATTTAGTTCCAGCCCCCTTCCATGGACAGAGACACCTCCCAACAAACCATGCCACCCAAGGCTCTGTCCAACCTGGCCTTGAACACCGCCAGGGGTAGAGCATTCACAGCTGCCCTGAGCAACCCATTCCAGTGCCTCACCACCCTTACAGTAAAGAACTTCTTCCTTATGTCTAATCTGAACTTCGCCTGTTTAAGTTTGAACCCATTACCCCTTGTCCTATCACTACAGTTCCTAATGAAGAGGACATCCACAGCATCCCTATAGACCCCCTTCAGATACTGGAAGGCTGCTATGAGGTCTCCACGCAGCCTTCTCTTCTCCATGCTGAACAGCCCCAACTTTCTCAGCCTGTCTTCATACGGGAGGTGCTCCAGTCCCCTGATCATCCTCGTGGCCCTCCTCTGGACTTGTTCCAACAGTTCCATGTCCTTTTTGTGTTGAGGACACCAGAAATGCACACAATTCTCCAAGTGAGGTCTCACAGGAGCAGAGGGGCAGGATCACCTCCTTCAACCTGCTGGTCACGCTCCTTTTGACGCAGCCCAGGATATGTTTGGCTTTCTGGGCTGTGAGTGCACACTGAAGCTGGCTTATGTTCATTTTCTCATCAACCAACACCCCCAAGTCCTTCTCTGCAGGGCTGCTCTGAATTTCTTCTCTGCCCAACCTGTAGCTGTGCCTGGAATTGTTCTGACCCAGGTGTAGGATCTTGCACTTGTCATGGTTAAACTTCATAAGGTTGGCATCAGCCCACCTCACAAGCGTGTCAAGGTCCCTCTGGATCCCATTCCTTCCCTCCAACGCATCAACCAACCCACACAGTTTGGTGTCATCGGCAAACTTGCTGAGGGTGCACTCAATCCCACTGTCCATGTCACTGACCAAGATGTTGAACAAGGCCAGTCCCATCACCAGTCCCTCAGGGACACCACTCGTTACTGGTCTACAGCTGGACACTGAGCCATTGACCACAACTCTTTGCATGCGGCCACCCAGCAAGTTCTTTATCCACTGAGTGGTCCATCTATCAAATTGATGTCTCTCAAACTTAGAGAAAAATATGTCATGCAGGACAGTGTTGAACACTTTGCACAAGTCCAAGTCAATGCATGCCAGTATATTTCTGTCTGTAAAATCACGGATAAACATATGACAGTCGTGCTCATAAAGATTTCAGTTCCACCTGGACATTTCTTTTGCCTTTGGGAAGAAATATCACCTCTTACATCTGCTGATACAACAGATAATTCCCTGTTACACGTATAACAGAACTTAAATAGTCCTGTACTGACAGGACGAGAGGTAACGGGTCCAGACTTAAACAGAGGAAGTTCAGGTTGGATATAAGGAAGAAGTTTTTTACTATAAGGGTGGTGAGGCACTGGAATGAGTTGCCCAAGGAAGTTGTGAATGCTCCACCCCTGGCAGTGTTCCAGGCCAGGTTGGACAGAGCCTTGGGTGGCATGGTTTGTTGAGAGGTGTCCCTGTCCATAGCAGGGGGGCTGGAACTAGATGATCTTAAGGTCCTTTCCAACCCTAACTATTCTATGATTCTATGATTCCAAATGTAAGCTATTTTACATTTTCTTTAACTGGTGGGAGACGTACCTTCTTACCAATCTATATGAGTAGGTATGTCTTCAGAGTTTCAGCTGATGCCATAACAAATTTTTTTCACACTTGTGGAATCTAGACTACTAACAGAAATTCAACTCAACTATATTCCCCTGCAGTCAATTTATGCAAGTGAATAGAAAGGACAGATAGTCCTTTCGTGGACCCAGCACCAGATACAAAGCACTCAAGCTATTATTTTCACTGCTTTATTTTATATACTGATTCTAATTGTTCCAGTTTATCACAGCCTCATTACCTTAAAACTGAGACAAGTGAAGTGGAAATAGCAGCATGTATTTTTATTTTTTCCACACAAATATATTGTACCTTAAAAGACATATAAAGCAGTTAAAAGCTTTAACATCAGTTAAGGATGGCACGTATTTTGAGTAGCTGCAATTCAATATCATTATGGAAAATATTGTAAACAAATTAGACAATTATTGATATTCTTTGCATTTAGCTAATTAGCAGTACACACAATGTCTGTCAACTAAGAATCCTGAATTACAAATATGTTTGAAATGTTGTTACTGAAGGATTTTCTAGAGGATTGGACCACTACTTAATCAAAAAGTAGACTTGAACAAGAAAGGGAAAGGTATTCATATATGCACACAGTAGTAATAATACTTTACAAACAAAAATTCAAATACAAGGAATTGTCAGAGAGAAACTTTTCTGTGCAACAGTAAGTTGGTCTTCATTTAATGATACGTACAGCATTTTTTCCCTTACAGAACTCCTTCATGTTCTATATGACTGATAATAATGCTTACAGGTCTGCTATTCCTTTAATGGTTCTAGGCCTTACTTAAGGCAAACTACTAGAAACTTCTCATTATAGAATCAAAGATATAACAATTTTCATGAACTCTTTAACAGGTTATTTATATGGTACTTTTGCACTTCCCTTATATTCGTCTCCACAAAACTTCCATGGGAGGAAGGCACTGTATTATGCTTACTTTCTGATGGCAATCTGAGGCACAGAGATGAGGGTGAAAAATGCTAAGATATTCAGAATGCCCTGTCAGAGATGTAGGACCTGATTTTATGGAACATTTGACATTTTATAGACCTTACAAATTCAAAAAAAAATCCAAGGTAAAGTTGTTGCAGAACAGTTTTTCAAATTAGACTCTAGGTCTCACAACAAATACTCAGAAAAAGAGGAATATCCAACTAAGGACCACCTTAGAAAAATGTGGTGTGCATTACTTGCCTGTCTTCACACAGCTTGTGCGAGAAGAAAACTAGAATATGATCTTTCAAGCATTATACATCTTTTTGAGATTTTTGACTAATAGATTATTTTCCAGAGCACAGGAAAAAAAAAAAGAAAGAAAGTTAATTGTGCAGATTAAACCAAAATGAAATTCTGATCTGAATGAATGATTCTGAAATGAAATTCTGAAATTTAATTTTTTGTAGGAAAAAAAAAAAACCTACTTGCAAGTAACATTCTTTAAAAAAATAAATAAATTTGGTAGTATCTTGCAAAGTAAATGAGTTTAAAGATGTCATATGAAAATGCCGAAGTGAAATGTTTGGGCTTTCCTTCTGAAAGCACTCATATTTTTGTAGGTTTATTCATAATCAAAGCTTAACATTCCCTAAAGGTGAGATCATCCAGTCTAAGTCTCCACATTTACTAGACACCTTTCAAGTTTTTCAATGAGTGAAGAAAACGAGTGATGAATTTCCAGAGCATCCAGTCTATTTAATGACTGAGACAAGGTCATATGAAAAATAAATTCTTTGGTCCAAGTTCTTTTAATTCTTGTGTATTTAAGTTACAAAGCAACATACATCTATCATTTCCTAATTTCAGATATTTGCTCTAATTTGTAAACGTGTGTGGGCACATTTGCATTGGGTTTTAAGAAGTAAACTGAATTCCATGTTGTGCAGTAGATGATAGAAAATTATAGAGCAATGACATGTAAATATCTTCAGCTCTTTTCAAGACTGTGGAAGTGGAATAGTTTAAGACTGCTTGTTAGCTTGCCTTTTATTTGCTCTCCATTAATTCTCACCACAATTAATATCTTATTTCAGCACTGTTCTCCAGTGTTCTCCTGAGAATCCCAAAAGTTGTTAAGCTGATTTTTGTCATAACTGAAATAACCTGTATGAGTGTAAGGTGCTGCAGCATTTCTTTTTGATTAATAAATAATGAAGATAAATAATCTACAAAACTGCAATATTTGTCTTTAATTGATTTTAATACTGACAGATCTCTGCATCCATAATTTTGATAGTTGGCCTAATTTGTCAGAAAACTACATGGTGCTGTCTTTTCGATTTTCTTTCTGAACCATTATTTTATGTTTCACTTTCCATTTTTATGAGGTCATTGATTTATGTAAAGCAGAGACTGATAGAAGATGATTTTTTTTTTGGCTGAACAAAGCTGGATTTCTTGAAACCTATAGGAAACTTCACAACTGTATGGACTATGGCAACTCAAAATAACCGTGTTTTTGCCACTCCTCTACACATGCTAATTTGAATTTCACACCCTGTATGGATCGAGCAGTAACTAGACGCAGCCTTTTTTACCCTTGGCATTTCTCATCTCAGTTGCTGATGTTTCTCATATTGTCTAAAAATAATACTTTCATAAAAGCTCCTTGGGATGCCAGAAGAGCTTTCCATGTGGCCTTTTCTCCCTTACTTTTTCCCTCTTTCACTTTTAGCTTTTTTTTTTCCTTTGAGATCCTGTTCATCAGGACATTAAGTAGTATCAGTGGTATAAAATATACTTTACTGTAAGAATTTAAGAGAGTGCAGAAATTCAGGTAGCCTTTACAATATTCAATGGCTGTCTATAATTCATTTTTTTCATATTTTAACATAGGAGTCCTTCATAGCTTGGTTTTGATATTTTAATCTGTAATGCATATATTTCAATCATAATGAGTAAACTTGAGTTCCAGTCAATGATTTAATAGCAGCAGGTTATTTATTTTTACTGGTAAATTCCATCTCATATAAACGTTGCTTGAAATGTGGATGATTAGTAATAAGACCGAGAGCTAACTTATAAATTTGGATATTGAGTAACAGAAGAACGTGCAAGAAAATAAGACATGGAACTAGGGGTTATATACTCAGTTCAGCCAACATCAGTGCTCTTGTCATAAATTCATCAATTTTCCCTTTTTTCTGAGTATTCTTTTGGCATAGAAGTTTCCTAGTGGATTTCAGATAATAACTTGCAGTGTGGTGTTTGAACTTTGGCATATAATGTTTTTCTGTATCTTGAGCTTTCTTGTGCCCCTTTAGGCACTGGGAGATGCTCTAAGGTCTCCCCAGAGCCTTCTTTTCTCCAGGCTGAACAAGCCCAGCTTTTTCAACCTGTCTCCAGAGCAGAGCCGCTCCAGCCCTTGCATGGCCTCCTCTGGACTAGCTTCAACAGCTCCACATTCCTCTTGTGTTGTTGTCCCAGAGCTGAATGCAGGACTGAAGGGAGGAGTCTCATGAGAGCAGAATGGAGGGGCAGAATCCTCTCATTTGGCCTGCCGGTCATGCTGCTGGTGATATTTTCTGACTAGGTTTCAATTTTCCCTAACAGACAAATTCAAAACTCTGCAAACAGTGTTCTGCGATATAAGCTGCGATGTCTACTTCTCTCTGGTACTTTTATTTAATCACATATGAAGGACTTCAGAATTGCCTGTGGATTAGAGCACATCCTGTTTCATACGCTCTGTGCTGCTCAAATACTGAGATCAAGTAGGTGGTGATGTAATTTTCATTAAAATAACACACAAGAAAATTCTGTTTCGTTCAGAAGCTTCAAATGAAAATAAAACCCAACTCTTATCTTCAGAAATCTGTTTCATAAAAAGACAGTAATATTACTAAGAGTTATTCTTGCTCAATTGTAAAGTACCTTAAATTGCTTGCATGAGACAGTCAAAATAGTCAACACTAACACAGGAAAAAGCGGATTCAGAGGAATGCATTTGTCCCTCTCTAGGGTCTGGACCAATCCAAGATTTCAACAAAAGCAGTTTGGATGAATTTTTTCAGAAATACAGTTGTTTATACAATGAAATAATACCTGTAAAAATTCTGGTAACACACCTACAGAGCATTGCTTCTCATGTATTCATGCGTAATAAGCACAACTGGTTGAAACAAAACTCAAGCTGAAGCTGGTTTGAGCTGTCACCATTTTCCTGAAACAACTAACTCAACCTGGCCTGTTTTGCGGGACTTGTACCAGAACAGAATCAATCAGTGAATTGTAGCTGGATCTGAACTGGAATGGCAGTCAGAAATTTGACTGGTTCAACTTCGTGGCTGTTATCATCAGATGATACTGCATTTTATAGACAAAGCAAACTTTCAATGTCTGAGAAAATCCTTTAAAGTCCGTATGATCTGGCCAGAGGTTTTTCTCCTACAGGAAGCATTGCATGTTATTAATCAAACGCTAGTATAATTTACAACTGACTGACAGTCTGTTCATCTCAAAGTGATGCAGATGTCAAGTAAAGAAGAATTTTGCCTAATGTGATTTAAGGTACCACTCTTCTGATAATGTGGAAAGATTTTCTGTAATCCATCATGCAAAATAAACTACAATATGTGGAGACTATTGGAAACCAGATGAGAAAAAAGCAAATGATCGTTAGAAGAAAAAAAGAATTTGCCCCAGATTTATGAAGCAAGAATTTCTGAACTATTTTTTAAATACTGTACAAAATACATACTCTCAAATTTAAAACCTAAGTCTTCTCATTGTAAAACAGTGTAAAAGAGTAAGAAAAGAGAGTGAAACATGATGGAAAGGAAGTGTCCATATGTAAATATTACTTCTTTAAAAGGATAATGCAAGTAAAAATACTAGAAAAAATGTAGAATTTAATCAGCATGCTAATAACCTTTGATATAAACACAATCATACAAATTGCAACCTGCTTTTATGCAGTGCAGGGATACCCGTTCACGCTAAAGTGTGTGGTCATATATCAAGCTCTTTAAAGTACATTTTACAGCAGTTATATTTTCTTGGGAAAAGAAAAGAAGTCATTATCTCTGTCAAGCACATATTTCACCTATTATGCTATAACTGTTGGTGTTTCATACACCTTTAGGCAAGAAAAGGATGACTATAATCAGTCAGCTTTTCTCCACAGCTGCTTACATGTCCAGGATCTCACCTACTGACTTCTGTATCAATCATGTAACCTCTGGATGAGGTAGAACTTCTCTTTGAGGATGGCAGCAGGTCATTCAGAAAGCTTCAGTTTCTGGGTTTGGTAGCATGAAGACTCAGAAACAAATAAAGACTGGAGATTGATTTGTATTACTATCTGCTGTGGTTTTATAGCTGAAACATCTGTCCTGTGTACTCAGAATTCATCAAAATATTCCTTTCATTTAATCAAAGTAAAAGAATATATGTTTTCTGCTCATTAGGTTACAAGATCAATTTATCTGAATTATTATCTTGTTACATTAACCGTAGCGTGTCGTATTTGCTCAAAGTCACTTGCCTTAGATATTTCAGAATTGCATTACTGAGGGTCGAACATGCTCATGTTATTCACAGTTTTAGTTTTTAATTCTGACATTTCACAGTTAAATTATAAAATAGAGAATAAAAGCTAATCACAGCTGAGCATGTGCTCACATAAAACTCCTTCCTGACTGTCGTGGTTTAAGCCCAGCTGGTAATTCAGAACCACACAGCCATTCCCTCACTGCCTCCCCCCCCCCCCCCCCCCCCTCCCCCCCCCCCCCCCCCCCCGGTTCTGGGG
>WYDI02015645.1:0-51815 GCA_009867235.2 Psittacus erithacus | reverse complement strand
CCCCCCCAGCTGCAGGACACGAGGGGCCACCTTCGTGGTGCACGAGCGCCGGGCGATAACGCAGGCAGAATGGGCCGAGGAGCCCTGACAAGTGGTCATGCTCAGTGCTCAGAGGAAGGCAAAAAACCCCCGGGCACCGGTGCCAGTCTGCCCTGGGGGAAAATTCCTTCCTGACCCCAGTGCTGGCGATCGGCTACTCCCTGAGCATGGGAGCAAGACCTGCTCCTGGTCCACACGCTGGTTATGCCTCTAAGGGGACAAGGGGACACTGGCACTGCCTTTGCTGCCTCCACCTGGAGCCATCTAAGGGGCTTCAACAACACCAAAATGCTGCTGGTTTGATGAATCCTCAGAGGAAGAATCTTCCTGTGCTTGGCAGTGGGAGCTCCAAAGCACTGGGGGAGGGCACTGAGCCATCTACGCATCCTTCTACTTCCAGCTGCTGCCACTCTCTCCCCAGGAGATGAGGATGGCGAGCTCCCCGACGTCTGAAGAAGGATTTCCATCCATCCATCCATCCATCCATCCATCCATCCATGCATCTGATGAGCGCTGAATGTGGTCCCTCCAGGAGCTGGAAATGCAGCAGAAAACCTACTGCAGCTTCGTGCAGTCAAGTGTTCCCTCCCTCAGCACCCTCCTCACGTAATTCCATGATGCCCAGGAGATGAGGATGGCGAGCTCCCTGATGTCTGAAGCAGGATTTCCATCCATCCATCCATGCATCTGATGAACGTTGAGCGTGGTCCCTCCAGGAGCTGGAAATGCAGCAGAAAACCTACTGCAGCTTCATGCAGTCAAGTGTTCCCTCCCTCAGCACCCTCCTCACGTAATTCCGTGGTGTCCAGGAGATGAGTACGGTGAGCTCCCCGACAACTGAAGCAGGATTTCCATCCATCCATCCATCCATCCATCCATCCATCCATCCATCCATCCATCTATCCATCCATCTGATGAGCTTTGAGCGTGGTCCCTCCAGGATCTGGAATTGCAGCACAGAACCTCCTGCAGCTTCGTGCATGTTCAACTGCTCCACCCATCAACCCCCTCCCTCTCCCAGTAATTCCCCCGATGCCTCAAGGGCTTCCTCTCGGATGCCCTCAGGCTGCCAGCTCTGTCCTGGTGGCAGCTCCGGACTCTCTGGCAGTGGGACAGGGGAGGGCGCTGGACTTCCACTGCCCCAGAGCATTGTGATGCTGCGTTGCCCGGTGCTGGCACTATGACATGGGGGTGACGGGGCCCCTGCAGCCCTGCCCACCGCAGCCCTGCTGCTGCTGCCCCTTCTCCCAGCATCCCTTGGAGAAAGGCCTTTGGGCTGAGGCAGCGTCTGTGCCCAGGAGACCCAGGGGGATGTCCCTGCCCATGGTGGCCACACACCAGGCACCGCTGCGAAGTGTCTCTGTGACCAAATCTGTATGTCCAGACAGTATCAGTAAAGGCTTTCATATCATGCAGTCATTTGATTGTGGAGATCCCAAAGGTGAAGGAAAGGGGTTTGGGTTCCCTCTGCATGAACTTTGCAGAAATGCAGAGAGCATAACAGCATTTCCTCACCACTCCTTATCAATGCACCATGTGGCATTTGCTACTACACTGCTTATGTTGAGGTCTTCTTGGAAAGAAGAACTGAAGAAATCTCTTCTGCATTTGTTACACAGGGTAACTTTTGTTTCACAGGGTTTTTACATATTCACTTGTGTTTATTATCACTCATGCATCTAGTGTGGGGCTTTACCTCTTGTATTACTGCCTGAATGCAGCACTTAACTGATTGCTGCCTAATTCCACGCTCTTGAAAGGTCAAAGTGTTTTGATCCCAATTTGTTTTAAACCATCTGGACCGAGCAGGTTTTCCCTGCAACACTCAGAAAAAACAAGTGACTCAGTTGTGTGGGATAGTTTTAAAACCCTCAGTTAAGTATCATGTAAGAGGAACATGGAGCTGTTGGAACAAGTCCAGAGGAGGCCATGAGGATGATCAGGGGCTGGAGCACCTCCTGTATGAAGACAGGCTGAGAAAGTTGGGGCTGTTCAGCCTGGAGAAGAGAAGCTGCATGGAGACCTCAGATCAGCCTTCCAGTATCTGAAGGAGCCCTACAAGGATGCTGCAGGGAAACTCTTCATTAGAGACTGTAGCAATAGAACAAATGGTAGTGGATTCAACGGGAGAGATTTAGGTTGTATATAAGGAAGAAGTTCTTTACTGTGAGGGTTTTGAGGCACTGGAACTGTTGCCCAAGAATGCTGTGAATGCTCCATCCCTGGCAGTGCTCAAGGCCAGGTCGGACAGAGCCTTGGGCAACACTGTCTAGGGTGAGATGCCCCTGCCCAAGGCAGGGGGTTAGATGATCTTAAGGTCCTTTCCAGCCTTAACCGCTCTATGATTCTTTGTACCCTGATGACTTGTAAACATAGCTTGCATTGTGGCAGTAAATGCACGTATCTTACCATGATAATTCAACACGTGTTCAAACAGCATTTTCTGTATGATTAACATCATACAGATGTGTCATATCGACACAAGCACAGTACTGAATACAAAATAAGTCTTTACTATTAAAACTTAGTATTTAACTTTGGGTGGAAGGACAACTTCGGGCAAAGTACCATGTACTGATCAGAGATCTTGTAAAATTCAGTGATATTTTTATAAGAAATCTCTGTAGAACAATTTGACACATTTAAATTAATCTGGTTTCAGGCAGAACACCTCATTACTTTCTCCCTGTAGCGCATAAGTAAAAGCTTTCAAATTTCATCTGCCTTTTCAGTTCACTGATCATACACTACCTCATCCTAACTTAGAAAAGCAAGTATCAACATAAGACCTTGGAGCCCAGAGCATGACACACTGATGCTTTACTAGACCAAAGTAAACTTAAGACTGCATTGAAAATAAACTTGTGAATCACAGCCTTAGATAGAAAGCTCATGCAGCTCTTGGATAACACGAACATCAACCTGAACATAACCCTTATGAACACCAAGTTTAAGGACATTCAGCAACTGCCAGCTGCACAACTGTCACTCCACAGCCATTTCTGCAAGAGCAGGGAGGGCTATTTTTCAATTTAAGTTATATTTCAATCACCTATTCTCTGCAGTGACTGCTCAACACATTTCCATTTATTATTTGGCATGTGTTAGCAACAAAGGACTTCTACTGATCTGAATAATATTTTGTACATTACTAAAGAACATAATAGTTTTTCTTGTAATCTGATTTCATTCTTTCCAATTTGCAAATTTAAAAAGAAAAGCTGTCAGGGTAGATCATGGTTGGCATATCCCTTTTCCAAATATCATTTACATTCTTCTCTTTACATACATCTTTAATAGTCCATTTCCCTTTTTCTATACATATTTTAGTGCGAAAATGTTTGCCATCAATATTAAAATATGAATTATCTGCACAGTCATGTACATAGCTTGCAGAATTACATCAAATCCCATCCATTACACTTATATTTAATAGCCAAAATCCTTTTGCTTTCACAGTTTAATATTCAGTTGCTTGCTCAGCTGTGCACAGAAAGAAATCTCTCAGTGTCTTTTTCTGCATATCCCCCCAAAAGAGAAAAGAAATTTTAGCAAATTTGAGATGTTTACGTATTGATAAATTAGAACTCAAACCCACAGTCTATGACACAAATGTAACATGGTTAAAAGTTACTTGTATTCCAAATTCAAATGCCTTGCAAGGTAGTTTAGAAATTCCCCTTAATCCTGTAATTGAGTGGAGGTGACAACCAAATACCTCAAACTCACCATACACCCACCCAGAACTTTCCATCCTGACACTGCACAAAAAAATCCATACAGAAGCAGATGTGTTGACCTGAGTTACACCTATTGGTTGTGACTGTATTCAGGCTGAAACTGAGATGACACAGAACGAACACATGGGAAAACAAATTTCTCCTGATGACCAAGCTGCCTGTGGAACATGTTCCCTTAACCAATTAATACATGATATCTGTTCTCCCTTACTATCCTACCAATCCAAGTACCAAAAAGTGTTCTTGTCTTCTGATTTTGTCTTGCAGTGAAATTACAGTAGATTTTACATGGCTGTAACTAATGACATTTCATTTGTTCTTCCCACACACACAGCCCGAGATGGAAGTCACCACTCATGTCCAGGAACATACGTCCCCAGTTTATGGAGATACACAACTTCCAGTAATGCAACTGTTCATGCAGAGGCTCAGATCTGTCAAAGAAATTTAAAAGACAGAACACTGCTTCAATGTTGGACGTTTTGAGCTGACAGCATTATACAATAGGGTTGTACCTAATTCACAGATAAAGCTGGGCATGCAAAACAGGACTCTCAGGCCAGTCAGATGCTGTCTGAGCCTACTCACAGAGAAAAGCTAAACAAAGGCTACGTATCCAAATATTACACCAGCCTTAAATTACTCAGCCTTAAAGAAGTCCCTCCCTTCGAGATGCACAGGCTGGAGCCTGCTGTGAATACACAACACATCCTTTAAAACAAGGTTATGAAAGAGTTTGAGGGCTTCACACCACGGGATTCCCACCAGAAGCTTGAGCAAGAGAGAGAGACAGGCTTTCTAACACAATCGTTCACTTTATCAAGTAATGCACTCTTTTAGTCACAAATTAAGAAAGGCTCCATGGCAGACTGAAGATGAAGTGGGACATATCAGAACAAAGCTGAAGGAAATGAAAATGCAATACTCAGATGGTTAACAGCAGTTTTAGCCCATGCAGCCTGGAAAAACCTGTCTGCACCTTCATCTGTTTCGGCATTATTAGAACATGGCAAGGTAATTCAGGACAGAATCACTTCAGGTTACTGAGTTCAACCCCCAAACTCCAAAATTACCTCAAACAGATGCCAAGTCCAATAAACTTAGCAGGAATAACCACTGCTGTCTGCAGGATTACACATTCTCCTCCAACTTTTGCAGGAAACACACCACCAGTGAAAACAAGAGACCAAAATCCTCCAAAAGGCCTGCACAGGAGTAAAATATACCCCTGGGAATGAGCAGGAAGGAATCAAAAGTACAACTGTTCATTGTAATAAAGGCAATATAACAATGAACTGTTTTTCACATTAGTGATTCCCGGTATGTTTCTATTTCTATACTTAGGACAAACTTCCACTGCTAAACTTGAAGTTGTCTCCAGGTCAGATGAAGTGGGTAGGAGGTTGAGATACAATCACCTGAAGGAAGCAAGACACAGTAGCTAACGGGACAAACTGGTTTTACACACTGGTTCATCCAGTGCATATTTAGCATGTACCAGAATTTGCCCAAGCAAACTAAGGAGGAAGAGTCGGAGGTTTAGGGAACTGATGCTTTCGAAGCCAAATTTCACTAGTTTTGCTGTATACAGAAACAACTGCCAAGCATCAATCCTGATAAAGATTTTCATGTGAAAGTCTCAAAATCCACAAAACAGCCAAAATCTTGAAAATTAAAAAGACTTGCAATCTTAACTTTGTTTGAATGCTTTTGAAAGGCTTAATCGTCCACAAACCAATCTGAATACTAATATATGATTTAAAGGCCGAAAGTAAGACAACACAAAACATATTAGGAAGTACTTTATAAAGATTGATGCAGTTGCAAGAAGAGGCAGAAGAGAAAACATACAAGACCCTCAACAAGAGGGAGAAAAACACTGACAGAACAAATTTTAGGGAAGATCTTCTTCATCCTTTATGACTTTTCATTGTTTAAACATGTGATTGAAAATGACTTACTAGATTGGAAAAGCCTCTCTGGTGGCATGGCTCTCATAACAGCAAATGCTTTATGGTCCCCCAGGCAAAATGAGGGGCAATGCCCTCCGCAGTTTCCCTGTATTGAGATCCTGCTTCATGATTATATACATGTTCAGTCTTTGAGCAAGAAAAATTCCACACGCTTCATAAATCTTGAATTAGCTGCTGTACTGGAGGGGCTTCTTTATTACTGTTAGAAAGCTCACAACAAAGCTGTCAGCAATCACGCAGGCCACCAGAATATTTCTTGTTATAAAAGAGGTAAAAGAAATCCAGAGGCATGAATGCCTAGTAGGAATTCTGAGCTGTGACTGTAAATTGTTCATTTCATTACAGAGTTGAAAATTGTACTGGCTAGATAAGAACTCACAAACCTCCCTTAGGACTCACAGAGAAAAATGGGCCATGGAAGTGTCATCAGTGACTAGCCAGTTACTTCCAATTTTGGGAGGAGGGGGAAGTATAAAAACATGCATATGTATTTATGTGGTTTATAATCTTAAGACTGCTGGGCTCACACATGAATCCTGTCAATGCATGTATGGCTCCGCTGACTGCATTCAGATGTCAGAATCACAGCTGACACATACAGACTAATTCCTCCTAATTCATGCCCTGTCATATCGTATTAATCCCCACACTACAGTAAGAAAGTCTATTGAAATGTGGGGGAATAATACTTAGTTCTATGAAACATGGATGTCTTTTCATATCAAATTTCCTTGTATTTACAATGAACTGTACAACTATACATACACTCATGCACACATAGAACCTCGTTACACAACTGAGAACTGGCAAACTGAAGGTAAAGGCTGTGCAGCACTGAACACAGGAAAGAAACCCAAAACTCGTGAAGCCACAGAAAACAAAATATTTAATCCACAGAGAGTAATAAAGGAAGAAAAGTCAAAGATAGTGCCGTGCTTACACACAAATAGAAAAGTCTGTTTCAAATGGGAAAGAGTCCATAAAAAACACCTGAGCTCGTGTGACACACTCAAGCGAAGATACAGATAATTTGATTCCCTATTGGTTTTTGGGTGATTTACAATTAACACCTTCAAAACCTCAACACTTATTAAAGACAAGAGACTTCATGGTTCATCTGCATTATACAAAGGTTCTGCTATAAAATAGCCTACTATCCAGAGGTAGTGTCACAGGGTGCACAAACAGGAAAGTAGAAAAGAGGTAGCACTACATCACTTAGTCAAGCCAGTTGTGAACAGGCACTGATGAGGCATGGGGAAGCACTGAGAATCCTGACAGTAGCAAACTCAGCAAGAAAGAAAAGTGGTCAGGGTTCAGAGAGTAGCTACCAAGTTAAGCAGCTACCCAAAGGAAATGTCCTGCTGCAATGCCCAGCAGAAAGCTGAGTGTGAGAGAGAACCAACAAAAAATATCCAGAGTGTAGAACAAAAGGCAATCAGAGATGAGAATGCACTGCCACAAATTAAAAGCAGTGAACCTATTCAATTTACTTGGGGACACCTGCAATCCTGAAGGCAGATCTGCAAAGACACAATGAGCAGTCTGAGAAGTAGTTGTTCAAAAGAAAAAAAGGAAGTGCATTTGTGTGTTTGAACCTGGAACAAACTGCTAAAGGATGAGGGGCTGCAGAAGACTTTGTTCATCTTTCAAACATTCATAACATGCACATTTTGGGAAGTTTCCACATAAAGCTTTCCTTTATATAATGTTTAAAGCAATGCAGGGAACTAAATAATTTATAAATTTTAAGTCATAAAATGTGAAAAGTAGGCCAATGCAGAAACAAATTTGCTCCCTTTTGGTAGTTTTTCCCTTGACTGGTTTCTTTCCCAATGGTACACTTCTCTCATGTGTTGTGGGACAGAGAGAAATTCCTTTCCTCCATTTCTGCTGAAATTCCCTTTGCCTGCATTTTGACTATGAAAAAACAAGTTAAAACTCAAATGTAAACAAGATTAATTACCAGCGACATTACATTACCCATCACAAAGTACTGATGCTAAGCAGCGCAGGAATCATCTTAGGGATTCTTTAAAAGAGACATCAAGACGTGAAACATTTTGAAGATTTGTCTGTGGATGCTCTAAGTACAATGTGATAAATAACTGCCAGGCACAGAAGATGACAGCCTGGTTCCTCCTAAGTGTGGGAAATCCGTCAAGAAGTACTTCTTCATCACAACCATTCTCCTTCCCTCCCGCACCCAGCGCTGCTTTGCTTATTGCTTCTCAGCCTAAATTGCCTAAATTGATTGAACCCAAATAAAATTGTATTTTTTTTATAAAATTGGATTTCAGTCGTGTTTATAACAATTTCAAGCAGCTCTAGAACCAAGAGATTTGTATTCCAGTGGAGACCAATCATGAGGATCAGTGACTGTCTCAACTGTGTGGCCAAGTGAGTCCCTGACCTAAAAGGCTTTGCATCTCGAAGGACAAGGCAAAATGTGGCTGCTGAAAGAAATATGATTTTAACTTCACAGGTGATCAGCTGAAGAGTGAGCCGTAGCATTTTAGACTAGACGAGACCACCAGGATTACATTACCCAGTCTGCTGAGGAACATGTCTCAAAAATCTAGGCAGCTTTTAACACACCATTTTACAAATAATTATGACTGTTGCAAGTGGAAAGCAATGAACTTCTTAGATTTACTTGGGAAGCACCTGCAAAGACTAAAGTAGACATGAGAAGACACACCACCATACACCTGAAGGCAGACTGCTCTCTGTCACCTCAAAGCATGACAACTTGCATACCGCTTGCTATTAAGAGTCCAGCTCCCTAGGAAGCGGAAGACTTTGTTATGCCTTGACATGATCTAAAATTTAGATTAAATTACTTGCCTCAATTCACTAAGAAGACCGTGTCCCCGCAAAAAAGCCCTGTAACTCCCATAGTGTTAGCAACACACTGGCTTTAAACACAGGAATTAGACATGCTGATCAGAAGCTCCCTTCAGACAGTCTAAAGCTTCGGTGTGGTCTGTGCACCACAGTACTGCTGGGGAGCAAGGAAGAGCAGCCTCCTCACTAATCCCCTGGACCCTGCCTCCTGCTTTTAACAGCTAGAATACAAAAGCTGTTGCAGTTTCTGGGATTGACCGTTACGCAACTTTGCCAAGGTCTTTACAGCAAATCACTGCAAACCTCTCCCAACAATCATAAGATTCTCAAATACGGGCTTTCGGTAATGGAACTACCTTACAGGCATTGCCCATTTTATCAAACATGCCATCTTACACTTGCTAGAGTGCATATACACGAAACTCTTAAATCTTGACTCCACTGTCTGAGCATGAGTCCTCTAAATCAAGGTCAGCATTCAAGATGAGAATCTTGGTGCTCCACAGTTCTCCACAGCAATGGATTTAAAAATACAAACCAAAATCACGCACTTGGGACTTAGCTTACTGCAGCTCAACCATCTCCAATCATGCGTTGCTTATAGGCAAGTTCGGTCAATTGCCTGCGTTCTGTTTCCTGAATTACAGCAAATTACATGGCTTGTAAATAACACTTCTCATCACATGAATATAAGCTCCTCATTAACATCTCTAATTATTTCTGTTTCTGCTTTTAAAACATAGTATATACTTGCACAGAACTAAAATTAGGATCAGGAAAACTTGCCAACAGTACAGTGTGAAGACAGAGCTGCAGAAGTGGTTTGCTAGCCCTGGAAAATCATCTGCCACTGGTATGAACTCAACTGAACAGTGAATGCTTCAGACAAATTCAGATGATTATTCCTGCGCTCAAGCACAGGTATAATTACTGTAGGTAATACTGTAGGTAGTAGCAGGATGGTAAAATTCTCTATAAAAGGAATCATTTAAGCCACTGTTCTCCAATCTGAGGTAATGTGGAAATGCAAACATGATTAAAACTATGTAAGCAATGTCAGGTAATTTATGCACTATCTGGAAACCCAGAATTTTCTTAGAACAGAAAAGAGACTGTAGTATCTGCAGTCACATCATTTTATTCCACTAACAAAGTGGGGAATAAGGACACATTCCTACTTTATGCACAGTTATCCTGCAAGCCTGAGAAAAAAGCACAATTATTCTTTATTCTCTGATACGGTTTTCATAAAAAGAACTCAAGTAAAAGGCCTTTAACAAATGGAATTTCCTTCCCCTGGAAATCACTGCTCCAAATTGAATCATTAAAAAGACTTTAACAGAAACCATTATCAGTCTCACTCCAGCAGAAATGTGCTTACCACTGGTTTTAGTTATGCAGATAAATGATGGGCGCTGGCTCTGGAATTGAAAAGCTGATGACAAAATGGCCTTGGTTATAACAATATAAAGGATGGTTACAAAACTGTTAAACTAGCCATTGTCCGATCTAAATAATTTTGATGGATTACTGCATTCACTGTGACAGTGTGGAAACAACAAGGGCATACAGTACAACGCAACTGATACATCCTCAAGCTCTTTAGGGTACTAAAAAAATACTTCTAACCCATCTGAGACAGCCATCTTCAGTTTTACAACATCAATACTCACACCGGAACTTTTGCATTTAAATAGTCCCACTTCTCCTTTATCAGACAATGCAGATTCATTCAAATGAAAACAATGCATATTTAGCTCCCTGACATTTCAGCAAAATAAAACATCCCAAATTACTTGTATGCATTTACTCATCAACATGCAACAGAGATGGTGTTTCAACCCGGTAATATCAGCTCAAAGGTCAGTAGTGTTCTTCCAGCAAAGAAGTGGCAGAAGCCATTTCCTTTATTAGCTACTCCTACAAATGCCATTCCCACCTTATCTTAAGAGCATATTGTTCCATTAACATTTGCTTTTCACAGCAAACTACTATTAACTGGCACATACAAGAGATCCTACTGCCTAGGCCTGATGTTTTTGACATCCATAACAGTAAATGTATAATTTCTGCTGCCAGGGAAACCCCCTCATCTGCCGAGGAGGGTTTTATATATGGAAATAACTGTTTTCTTCTTATTGAGCTCCTTTTCCTTAGACATATGAACTCAAATTAGTAACCAGATCGAGACACTAATAATAAAGTGACCTGAGGTAAGAAAATATGACAGTGGAAATAAATCATCTCCTCCTGGAATCTGAGCTTTTAAACTTATACTGCCATTCATCTACACAGTGAAGACAGCACCAGTCACATTGTAATCACTACTTCCCAGCCTCCTTATCCTCTATTACAATTACTTATTAACCTAATGTGAAATGGTGGTAGCTTAGTTATATTTGAGCAGGCATCTTTCTAAAAACACCGAGAAGCAAATTAACACTGTGGTTGCACAGACTTTCCCCATACTATCCATTTTTCATTGTATCAGAAACAGCAATATTTTGCCTTCTGTGAACCTCACAGAAAAAAATGTTGATATCTCTGTGAAGATACACTGGCAGTTCCTGAAATATTTTGGTATTCTGTGAAATAATAGGGCAGATTTATTTCAGAACTAGTGAATATTTGACAGTTTCCTGGTTTCGATGTGGCACCATCAAAACCCTCCCATTCCCCCGCTGTAGAAAGTGAGAATGGAAAGGTGAGATAAAGAATTAGTATCTGGATGCATGCATGTACACACCCACTGTGCATAAGAGGGTGTGTAAATGCATATTCATCTACTCTTTTCTTATCACCGAATACAAGCAAAAAGCCTTCATGATACCTTGCTCCAACTTTGCAATTTCTGGGGGAGACCAATGTAGCTCAACAGTCAAATCCTACTGGCTCGGACATCAAAGATGCGCCAAACATATCTATTCCCCCTCCTGATGGCATAATGTAATAATATCTCACATATAACCCTCATTAAATCATATTACCTTCTCCATAGTCTACTCCCCAAAAAACCAACTTTGAGGGAACAACAGAATCAAAACTCAGATTATTTTCTTCTCCAACAGATTATATATTTTCAAGCCTAAAAATATCACCAAGGAAGCTGCAACACTACTTTTGAAGTTCTTTTATAGGATCTCCTAGTCATCTAGCTAAAAGCTAGATCAAGCTGTTCTTCTCTGCTTAATTTCAAATTCAAAGCAAAACCAATCCACTAATATTTAGGGAAGGTATGCAAAATATTTACCATATCTCCGGGCAGATGTACAACATTCAAGCAGTTTTAAAGCAGTGGGGAGAAAGTGTGTACCAAAGCCTCCTTTTTAAGGAGCACATTTGTCTGAGATCTCCTACCATAAAGAAAGACATTCCACAGAAAAACTCTGCAAATATGAGGAGTTTAACTAGCTCAGTCAGCTACGCTTCTATGCCAGAGACTACAGTAAAGTAACTGGGGCCACAATACATGCAGAGACTAAGAGGGAGCCTGCATACTGAGGCTAGAGATCCCTCAGAGAGGAGACAGACACGCATGCCTGTAAAAGCATTGGTGCACAGCTCATGGTCATGACAGAAAACTGAACACAGTCTAACATATCCATTACTTCCATCTGTTTTTATCCCTTCTGAAAAAGTTGTATTCTTGTATTAATTATGGGATTTATCACCTTCGAGTAACAACATACTAATTCTTCTAGCTAAGAAAGGCAGATGGAGGCACTGCCCTAGCTCAAGTTTTTTGCATCTGTATCTTTGCATTCCAATTAGATCAGCAGAGAATCTTAATGAAGATACAGTACAGATAAATTTAATAACATATTGTATCTTCTTACAGAAGAACACGGGTATTTAAGCTATTCTATGATACACTGAGAACATGAATGTGCAAGAAAGTATTTTATGAGAAAACAAGATATGAGCTTAATGCAGCAAAAGCAGGCTCTACCACATGCACATCACACTATTTTCTGGCTCTGCCACACATACTTTCAGCTGTTTTAATCAATAGTTTTTGTAACACACAGAGAACACCACTCTTACAGTAATATGCTAATCTGAAGCTCAAAACGACAGGCATTCCCTGAGCACTGGACCTACAGTAATACAGCTGCCACTTGGACAGATATTTTTACCAAGTGCTAACTTTCACATACTAGTAACTTAATTTCACATTAAGTTACTAGTATTTCAGTACTGAATATATTTATCCCTCCAAAGAAAAGGTTTCCTTGTAAAATCTGAGGAACAGCCTTAAACTTAACAGCACAAATGGTCCAACTGCAGTGGAAAGACTTCAGCGCATACTAGCTTTCAGTTTTGTAATATGGATGTGAGCAGAACCCTGAAATGCAAACTAGCAGAGGCAGCATTAGCAGCAAAAAGTACGTCTACAAGTTCACCTTCATTTTGCTTTGCAGACATGACAACTGACTGCAATGAGAGTTCATTAAAACAAATGCTGAGTACATCCAGCAGAAGCCTATCCTCTACGTCCAGCAACCCTGCAGTGACTATGAGCTGATTAATGAACATAAAACTGTAAAGTACATAAAGAAAAGCCCATTTATTCTGAAGACTGAAAACACAATAACTTTTGCTGATATTAGTGAACAAGAATAACTGAGGAAAATACATATGGCCCAGTGCATCTGCAATGAGCTAATTAGAAAGTTAATGGATTTAATCTAAAATTGTTCAAGACACTGTTCACGGTATTAGGTGCTGTTCAGATGAATGATCTCTTACAAAGGCATCACATGCAGAGGACAGATAGAGAGCAAGAGAGGCAAAACAAACAGGGTTTAGTTTATAAACTATACGTTTCCCAGCATCTAGCTAAACGGAAGTTTCAAAAGGAACTTAAGTGTATAGAGTGTGAGCCTTGCCACCTGCTTCACGGAAACTGTATAACACATCCAGCTACAAAGCAGAAAACCCTGATGTTCTGTTTGAGACACAGGAAATACAGGTCATTCCACAAAGCCAAGATACTCTGCTGAAAACTTGTAATAGCCTTGTTTGAAAGGCCAGATTTGCATATCAAGCTCCAAGTCCAAAAAAGTCCCTATGGTTTTTCTTTTAGACTTTATGCTTCCCTGGAAAATTACTTTTCAGTGACTTGCTTAAAGCTATTAATTACGTACTTGCAACATTAAACATTAAACATTTTCCAGTACACTGCAGAGATACGGTATCATGGGTCCTTCGCAACCTGTGTAATGTTAACAGGTGCTTGCTGGCACAAAGCAACATCAGAATATGATTACAAACAGAACCCAAGAAAATTGCTTTTTTGCTTTGATTGCTCTCAGCAGGACAACTCAGGTACCAAATAGCACTTTAAAGGAGAGAAATACATCATTAAGAATTTACAACTTCAACTTCTAAAACCAGAGGCATTTATAAACTGCTTGGGTGGGCTCCAAGAACGAATAATCTCTCCTATACCAGTTAAAAGAGGGTTCAGTTCTTTAAGTGCTTATCAAATCCTTACCAAATCTTTGGCTTCCATCAAGCTATAGCAGAATCTGGTTACCAGCTACTTACACAAGTTTTAGTATTCAAGAGCTAACTTTAGCAACAGAGTTCTGACTTATGGTTCATAATGATCAGCCTCATTTTTGGTGGTAAAGCTGATTTAAGTCAATTTGCTTGAAGCCAGAGCCCTAACACTGCACCCAGGCAGGAACTCTGGAAACATCTTATACATGGAGGCAATTTTTCCCATTTGAGAAAGAACACTATGCCACAAGCAGCAATATGCACACAGATAATAATCTCTTGCATGCTCTGGAGAGGTTACTTTCATCCCACAGTTACAGTGACTGGCCCTGCATGTCAATCTGTTGAATTTAGCAGTTACAAAGCCAATAATATCATTTTACTTTGGGGGAAAAGATAAAACAACCCAAAAGGTAAAACAACAAGAAACATCTGCTAGGAAATGGGCAAGTGAAACAAGAATAGAGACTAAATATTCACACAGAACAGACCATAAAAGATTAAGTAATATTTATGATTAAATAATACTAACAGCAACAAAACTGTTGTTTTCTATTGAATGAAAGGGAAATGTCACCATGCAGCACCCACAGCAGTGATAAGAGACATGCAGCAAATCTAGACAGTAAATTAGTTGTCTCAGATTTATTGGTTCCTGAAGGAATCTATTAGAATGCACTGGAGAGGGCAGACAGTACTGTTTAGTGGAGGTAGAATAAAATTAATAAAAGCAAACATTCCTTAACTCAGCATTGGAATATATGTATTTACATATGGCTGTGCCACTAAAAAGGCTCAAATTAGCTTAAAGAAATACACCAAAATCTTTGGAGTGGGGAAAAATACAGACAAGACCTTTTCTTCTTTTCGTAACCAATGCTAACACAAGGTTGACAGTTACAATGTGCAGTTTAAAAGGGAAGAACACAGCAGATTTACAACCCATTCAAGTCTGGCTGTGCAGACAAACACTGAAGTAAAATTAGTATTTATTAAAACAAATGGACTATAAATATATTAAGAAATGCTATCCTTAAGAAGAAATATTTGCAATTAATGTAACAGAACACAGGGTGTTCACTGATCTACAGCTGGCAAAGATATTTGATACCCTCAACATATGGCAGCAATTTCTTTACTACATTTGAACAGTGGGTTTTCATCAGAATCCCTGCATGGAAGGACTTGAGCACTATCATTTACATTCTACGCCACTCACGGAAGTCGCCACCGCAGCTGGAAAACTTAAGCGTGAGGAAAGAAATGGGTAGTTAACTCAACCATTGTGCCATTACAAGCTCCATTCTGTCAAGGCAAAGGGCTGGAAAAGTGTGGCAAGGCAGATGAGTACTATGTTAAAAACTGCTCAGCAATTATCAATACTGTAAAATATTCTGGTTACCTTTTAAGGTTCCTCTTGATGTAAGATTTACATTATATTTGGTTGTTTGCTTTGCAGGAAAAGAACATAATACTGTATATATATAAACTTCAGGTTTGTCTATCTTACTTACAGAAATGACTTTAAAAGCTCATGTTCCAAACACAACAATACCAAAAATCAAACCCAGCCACCCATCAAACTGTTTCCTCCTTGCTCTCCTCTCTTGAAAAACAGAGTTGAAGAAAATACTGCCACTACATAATACATAATGCAATTTCTTTACAGTATTCTATTGACTATGTAGAGGAATTGATCAAACAAGTTCAGTGAAACATTGCTTGGTGGATGCCTCTCACTGTAAATGGATGAAACACACCAAAATTTTCAAGCGTTCAGCTCCTATTTTCACACTGGAACAACTGGCCAAACATCAAAAGCACTCAACTTACTGTTCACAGACCGGAGCAGAGCTCCCGAAATTCACTGTGAAGAACTACTCCCAAATAAAGCTGAGCTCTTAGCTTGCCTGGGAACTTGCCAATTAAGTAGATAAACCCACTAACAAGGCAAGGACTTCTTATTGTAGTCAGACTCAAGAATATACTTAGTGGTAAGGAAGCTGAGAATACCCAGATGTGTCATACATCCATTTACCAGAAATAGAGGGTAACATACCCTTCTTTTCTGAGAGGCACATCAGAAAATCTCCTCAGGCAGTTGGGTCACTTAAGATCAGCTGGGACACTGCATATAACCAAGCATCCTTCTTCAACCCAGCATCAAATGATTTTATTTCTAGGTCAGAGGAGCAAGCTTTCCAAAAATGCCCACCCGTGTCACTCTACTGTTCTCTGAACCCATAACTTACACTGTAAGCACTTGGTGAAAGTATTCCTGAGACTGTTCAAGGCTTCCTTGAAAACATAGTTTCTTTAAGACAGACAGGGCCACTAGAATCTGTATTTCCCATGTGCAAGTAATGTTGCTCAAACGCAAGGCAGGGGGGCAAGGGAAGAACACCAGGTTTTCAGAACTGGCACTAATTACAGAATCACAGGATCATTAGGGTTAGAAGGGACCTCGGGAGATCATCCAGTCCAATCCCCCTGCCACAGCAGGGCCACCTACAGTAGGTTACACAGGAACATGTCCAGGTGGGTTTGGAATGTCTTCAGATCTAACCATTCTCAGAGATCTCATCTTGCTCAAGGATGCCACACAGAGCTCACTCTGTCATCTAGACAACTGTGTCATACATTTTATGATTAAGTTCACCAGTGATGCAAAAATGGAAGTTATTAACGGCAGCCAGACTGATTCCCTCACCAGCAGCAGCTGGTCTGTCCTTCTGTAATCTCCCTGCTGCTTGGCCTGCTCTGAGTCACCAACCTTTTGGCACATCAGCCTGCACATATTCTGACAAGAGTAAGAACTTAGTTTCAAGACTAAGAGAGAGCATCTACAGTACAGTGCTCCTAAAGTGCAGTTAGAATCACGAGTGTGTCTTCAATTAATGCTTTTCATGAGGAAAATGTCTACCAACAAACTACCATAGCTCATTCATCTGCAGAGCTGTTCTGACAGGAACAGTGTTTAAGGTGAGGGCAGAACTGCATTGTCACAGAATCCAGTCACACAAACAATTCAACATAACCAACACAGCATTTAAAGCGATGACATTCTTGTTTCCCTAACAGCATTCAGTTACTTGTGTATGCTTACTTGTCACAGGCAGTAAAGGTTCTGCAGCCTAGAAGAGTCCTCTGCCTTCAGAGCTTTGCTTATGAAGCATTCTGAGATCTCAGAATAGACACGTTTTGAATTCAAAGTACATTCACCACATGTGATATATTTTAATAGACAACCACAGAATAAGTCACTACAATTAAAAACTTCTCTACTGAGAAGCCTCCTGAAATAACGAGAGCTTTCTCAGACTTAATTCTCTGGCCACCCTCCACTGCAAACTCTAAATTCGTTAGCACATAATGCGGTCTTTAAAATGTGCTTTACCTCATCTTTAATCAAAATCCCTTTGGGGGGGGGTGGCGGTGTACCAGCATTTCCAAAATACTGGAAATAAGGAGTTCCAAAATCTTTCAAATTCAAAAATTTCACAAGGGAAAAGCATCTTCACATATACAGGTGCATGTATCTAAGGAAATTAAGCACTAGGAACTGAGCCACATATTGTCTCAATGCCTTTAATCTGTCGGTAAAGTGAATCTCAGAGATATTTAAGATTAAGATGAGAGTTTGATGCAAGTTGTATAGAAAGGAGTGCCCCCCAAAATTACCCATTCTAAACACAAGGTAGGTGCCAGCCACCAGCTGGTGCTCTGTCCATCTAGGCAGCTGGCCAACAGGCACCAACAAGCCAAGCTACTCATCGACTGCATGCAACGGGCTGTGACAATGCACTTGCTGCCCGGTCAGCAGCTAGGAAGAGTACATGATACAGAAAAGGAAGCAAGACATTCAGAAAAGAGGAGAAGGTGCCAGAGCTACTGCAGTGGGCACAGTACACATTCACAGCAACTAGGCTTCTGTAGGTCAGCTGCTTACTGCTAATGGGCCAAGAAAAAGCTTTACTTACATAGTGTATACCATTGGACAGGTATATACAGCTGCTGTACTTCAAAAAGAGTAACTTTTACAAAAATCTTTTTCTTCAGGAAGATTTGCAGGCACATCTGGTAGAATAGAAGAAGATGGAACTGAGCAATTTGATAAATGCCTATGCTTTCAGGACAGAAGGCTTTTTAATGCTCAATTTAATAGCCACATTTCTAAAACCCATGAAATGGAGGAAAAAGTTCCTACAAAACACATGAGTAGACGGCTACAGCAGAAGCAGTCACATAGTTTGTGATGCTCCAATGTCAAAGAAAAATAATTCTAACAAAAAAAAAATCTCGGATATGGGTTTGAAATTACGTTTTATTTATATAAAAGCAATTTCCACTCATAGTGCATTTAGATACTAGTTCATCTTCACAAAGCTGCTGTAGTTTGAGTACTGTTACCCCTTTTTATCATGCACAGAAGTAAAGCAGAAAGACATAAAGAATAAAACTACTAACTTTAGACATCGACACTTTATACCTAGTGTTTTATACATTAGGTATAAAACAAACTCAAGCCACAGGATCTTAGAATGCCACACACTAAAGGTCAGCTACCAAACACTATTTCAGTTGTTGCCATTAGCACCTAAGCACTACACAAACCTAAGCCATGAGTGTCTAATGCTGTATAGCACATTCTGCGACCAGATGGAGATAACTTGCTTTAATATATAATTTAGTGGTAAAAGCAACAGAGGAGTTCAAGTCTTCAAAATTGCATTTAGCTTTTTTAAAGTCAGAAATAATCTCATTTTATAATGCAAATCTGCATTTTGACACAATACTCAGTATTTTCAAAATACAAGTAGCAATAGAAATACTGCAAGCAAGTGCTTTTCCAAGACAGAGTTCTGTTCCAGCCTGAGAGAAAACTCAGTCTCATTCATAGACAGAGATGTAATAATTTGGTCATAAGGAAATTCTAACATGTTTACCCAATTCCTTCTTCTGAAATTTCCTAATGTTACCTCTAAACCCGTAACATCCTTTTGCTAACACCCTCTTAACACGTACAAAGCTGTCTGCTTGCAAAGCCAAACCTACCCTGGCTTTCAGACAGTCTGTGGATTTCAAATACTCAGATCTGCCATTTTAACTGAGTAACTCCTAAGAAACAGTTACTGTGCAGAGAGTGCTAACGGGCAGCAAGAAACATGTGAAGGCTCAGGTTTAATTCGCAGTTTACTAGAAAAGCAAGTTCTACTCTTCTCGCTTTCCTGTCCCAAAATCTTCAGTCACCCCTCATCCTCATAAAGGTGAGGGCAAACAGCATACCCAGCTCCGACACCATCTTATTTGGTCCACTCAGCTTAACTTGACCGTGAGCACGAAGATGAACAGTTTCAAAAGCACACACTGGGGCAAAACCTTGTTTTTCCATTCTTACCCTTCATTCCACAAAGAATAAAACAGGAGTAAAAAATGTCTGATATTACAAGCAGCTGAAAACAGAATTATTACAATTTAAGTATCTTTTAGAAAATTGAAGGTAAGAAAAATAACAGTTTTTATTCTTTGTATAACTCATATCATATATACCTAAATGCACTTCGAAGACTCCGTTCTACAAGCTTATACATATTTGATGGTTATAAAGCCATCAGATTAGTGACAGCAGCAAAAAACCTGAGAAATTTACATGTGTGTACTGGAACAAATGTAAGGTTACACATACAGTACCCATCTTATTCCTTCAGGCGTGCTTCTTTAATTATATGATTACACATTTATTCTTGGAGAATGCATTCAGTTTGCCACTTGAATGTCAGGCAGCAGAAAAAATACAGGTAATTATCATTTTAATCATCAGTCTTCAAGTGATTAACTTTTATTTAATCAAAGTATTCCTTTTAAATCTCTTCCAGACTCATTTCATTCACTACAACGTGGTCTGCTGTGCCCAGTAAGGGTTCATATAAACTCCCTGCTATACAGGTATCCTTTTGGACTAACTCCACACTTTTAATACAGTAAGTGATTTCAGCTAAAACTAAAGCAGCTCCTTAAAGAAATCTTCAGGTGATTTGTCATTATCCGAACATCATTCACATAACAAAAATAAATTACTGATAATGTGACAGAACGTACTTGAGACACCAATTTAGTGAACGGATCCACCTGTACGAGAGCAAAGCACCAACAGGTAACAGTGCTCTGAATTTTCTTTGGGATCCCATACACTTACAGGAACTCCATTCACTTCTGCCAACGATTCTGCTCAAGACCCAGAGAGAAGAAATAAGCCTGAAGCAGAAGGTACCTACGGATGTTTTATCCTGACTTAACTTTCATGGTCTACTAATGGCTGTTCTATGCACTTCTCCAAAGTCAAAGTAATCTGTAACAACCACCACTCCCAACTTGACCTTATTTTGGTACAGCTACCATTTTACTTTTCAGAAAAGAACCATAAAAAGTAGCCATCCAAACAGGACGAGCAACTTGTGCTCATTTTCCGCAAGGTACAGAATTATCACATATATTGTTTATTATGCGAACAATAACACATAAAATGTCTTCAGTCCAAATTAAGCTAAGTCAAACTAATACTTCAATAACCAATACTCTCCCATCAAATCACAATAGGACAATGACAACTCTATGTTCAAAGCAATTAATTATATTAACCTGATAATATCCACGTAGGAATGGATAAATATATTAGCGTGTTCTGCTGCCCCCTAAACAGCATTTCACAATCAAATTAAACTATACATTAGCATGGTCTGACAGACTCATTTCAACTGATGCCAGCCCTAGAATGTTGACAATCTAGCACGTATGAACGCTTTCTACAGACACAAAATATTACTTCCTAAAACTTTCAAAGAAGCCATATGAAGAAAGGCATTTACAACAGCACTTTTGCACCTCTAAAATCATGAAAATAATTGGAAAATATTTCATCCCTCTGGGCAGCAGAAAACTCTCTTCTACACTTCTTTGACCAGCTTATTTACCAAGTACCAGCCAAGCAGGCTGTTTACCTCTCCCCTTGAGGAGACTATTCCACAGCATAGCCCTCTAAGGGCAGGTCCAGTTCTCATTTGCACAGGTATAAAACTACACTGCCAGCTGTAAGCCAGTGATGGATCGCACTGCAGGGAAAGGCTTCTTCAACAGGACCGATTCCATCTTTGGGACTGGACTCAGCAGCACAGCCTGAAGACACTGGCAGCACCACACATCACCATGCTAGTTAGTGCTGTAAGGCACTGTCTCATCGCAAGGGAGAATGTGCTTATCTTAGGAAACCTCTTTTCTGTTCTTTAATAGCTGTATTAATACATAAAAAGGATGTTTACGTGATTATTACTGATTACAGAACCAGATATTCTAAAAATAAGGAACAAAAAAAACCCAAAATACAACACTAAAGACCCACACACAAAACAAACACTAACACAAACCCACAGAATCCAAACTTCTGCTTCACGTTTTCCAAAAATGAGCCAGAAATGGCATACTAAGTTTCCATCTTGAAACATAAAATTCCAAACATGCTTTTTCGGACAGAAAACACAATGCCAAAAACCCATGAAAAACTCAAGTGACTGCTTTCAATACGAAAATAAGTCACCAAATGACTGACAGCACTGGTGTGAATTAGCTTTTTGGGCCATATGCACAATGATCGGCTCATCTGAGTCTACGCTTCTCATAATGCACTGAACTGCACACAAGTATGGGCATTTGTGCATACAGCTTCATTTTGTTTAGAAAAAAGTTCCACAATACAGAAACCAAGCTTCAGTAAAGAGCTATACATTTAACCATCCTGACTTCCCCAGAAGTCCCTTTTTTAATCTCATCTGAGAAAGGTTACAATACCTCATGGCTACTGATATTACAATACGCATAAAATTGTCATCTCCTGCTTGGCTTATGACATTGTATGTCTTCTACTATTACATATGTATCTATACATTTATATCTATGCCCCAGCAAATGTTCCAGTGGATATTTTAATTACCTATATAAATACCGAATCACTTCTTAATCTTCCTAAGCCCTTGGCCTGCACGATAACTTGTTGCAATGGATTCTACAGGTTAATTATGTGCTGCACAGAGACATTTTTCAAGTGTCAAATTTTTATGTTTTGCTTGAAATTAATGCCAGGTTAACACTGCATGCACCTTTCCTCCCACAATTAATGAAAGCAACTTCTATTAGATATTTGCTTTCTCTCTGGATGCAATTAAATCACCTCTGTTTCTTGAGGATTTCTCTTTTGTTTTCATATTCAGTTTGCCTCATTGTTATCTGTAGACTATAAATGATAACTTTCAGATGTTTTACCAACTTCTTAATGACAGAACTGTTTTATAGTTTTGTTTAATAACTAGAAGTAAAATTTAATATGGAAATAAAAAGCATGTGTAAAGAGGCAAAAACATAAATCTGTTCTTTTAGAAAAATAAACTGCCCTTCATTTATTGCCATCAAATAATTGAAGTGGATTGAAGTTTTGAACTGTAGTGTTCACACATTCTTATGCTCTGCCTGACAACAACCTCTTGAAGATACATTTCTGAGAACTGTTCTAAATGCAGCATTTTTCTTCTAGTTCAAAACACTTCACTGACCAGAAGTTACAAAGCCTTTCAAGTATTTCTGTATCTACTAAATCGCTTTGTCCCTGTAAAAGCAAAAGGTCTCATTCTGGACCTTTGTTTGCTAAACAAATTACGTTTTTCCTTTCTTCATCCTGGGCAGGCTGATCTGAGAACTGCAGCGCCAAAGAGAAGGTGCTGTGCTCCCTGCAGGGCTCAGGCCAGAGATTCGGGCACTTTACCATCCACGCAGCAACAGACCATCTGCACATCAGCTGATATGGGCAGCTGTGTACTGGAAACCAGAATTTAAAGTTAAGGCAGCTAGCTCTCATCATGGTCAGTTTGCATTCAGGCTGGGAAAAGGGAGCACACAGATGTGCATTACCACCACCAGTTCTCAACTGTCCTCCCACATATGTTCAACCATCTACTTCACTGCAAGTACTTCAACTCCAAAGAACTAATTTTAGCTTAGGGTAATTCCTTTTTCTTCATGTTTAGTCATCCAGTACAACATGATTCAGAGCAACTGTGTGCTGGCCCCACCACTGATTAATTTTTATAATATTTAAATACTTTATAGCAATTTTCAAAGAGCTGTGAAATTACCTAGTCCTCAGCACAGCCTTAAACTGAAACAGCAAATATTCAATTATACTCTTAAACACCACTGATATTTACAGAGGTGTCTGCACTATTGTACACTATTCCTATGGAAGTATCAGACAAAGCAGTATACAGCACTGATTAAATGCTGTATTCAGCTATGGAAGTGAAAAATCAACTGGACACTTGTGTAACTGGTAGCACTGTCTCTGAATCACAAGTAGTTGATGTTACCATTTTCTTGTTCTTTACACTAACTGCACCTTAAAATACCAAACTAAATTCAGAGCCTGTCTCTGCTTCTCATAATGATAAATGAAATTTGGAGTCTCTCTCCTAATGATGGCTGGCAGGCTGCAACATGAGCCTTTTAAAAAGCTGGGATCAGAACTTGGTCTAACCTTTATCCCACAATCACAATGAAACTCTCCATACTGAAGAGAAAGCTGTTTTGTGAAGACATTTTCTTCTTTCAAGGTAAGCTTGTGACTGCACAGCAAAACCCAGCAAGACCTGAACTTCACTGAAAGCATCAGCTCTTTCTTTCCCATAGCATAACTCACCCTCACCCTACCTGTATATTCACAGAACATCAGCACACTAAAAGCATGCAAAAAACCATCACACAATCTACCCCCCAAAACCTATATGGGCAAAAAGGGTGTGATAGCCAAAAATCCAACAGTAATGATTCAAGTCACATCACTTACTGTACTCTGTGAATGCTGCCTTCTACTGGGCTATAACCATCTGCATCACAGAAAGCGGCAAGTACATTAGGAAAAGACCCCTTCCAGAAGGAAGGTGCTGAAGGCAGCTCATTCAAAACCTACAGGAACAAGGGGAATGTTTCACGAGCCACTTCTTCTGAAAGAGTTCTCTGCACAGGACCTGTAACTGGAGCCCCAGGGACTTCATTCTGCATTCACTTTAACTCAAGGAGGCCTCTGCTTCAAGGAAGGACCAAGAAATGGCAAAGGTCTTCCAAGTTAACACAGACTCGCACCAAAAACAGATGACTGCATTTTGTTTCCTATCTATCTAATCTGGCGATTACTTCAAGGGTTTTAATGTGGTTTTCTGGGGTAACAGATATTTCATAACAGTCTGAGCACTACTGAGAGCACCTAAATATTGGGTTTATACAAAAAAATAATGCTGCCTTATTTACCAAATCCAAGGTCCCTGTTGAAAGCGCATGATGCTGTGCAGCTCTAGTCAGTACCGACAAGGTGGTATACTATCTTGATTTTAATTGCTAGCAGACTTCTACTCTGATTACTATCCTAAATTTACCCAAACCCAAGGTTTTTCTGTCACACTTCCAATTAAGTGATTCAGATAAGGAATTAATTGCAATATAATTAGATACTTATAGTCAGTTAAATACTAATTGAAGGCATTACTTAAAACTAAGTGCTACTGATTCTTCTAATGAAAAGGCAAACAAAAGACAATGAAAAATAACAGGTTTGAGGTTTTTTAAAGCAGCTATTTTGTACATTGTTCTGTGATCTACTTCCTGAAAAGAACATTTTACAGCATCTTCTGACAGAACATGCCTACTCAAAGAGCCCTGTAGATTTAAAATAATGGGTAAGTTACAAAAATTACCTTTAAGGAAAATACTTGCTGAAAGTTCCTGTAGAACTTCATGGAAATTGCTGGAAACAGTATTAGGATTATGAACTGCGAGAAGAAGAAAATGCTGTAAAGATCTTCCAATAAACAACTATATATCATGCAATTTTCTCGGGGGAGCTCACTTCCTTAACTTTCTTACCAAACATATGTAAAGCAGGAAATGCAGTATTTTAATAGTACTGCACATGCTATCAATACAAGGACTGAAAATAAATCATTTCACTTACCTTAGTTTTGCATTTGTTCAAACTGACTTTCTATTAAAGACTCACTTCCAAAGCACCCTGGCATAGGAGAAGGCAGAATCTGAGTCTAGAATGTTTAATAAAGTAAAAGTGTATCATTATGCCTTTTCATTGAAAGTTTCAGGTTTTTTGTATGGCCATTAAACACCTGAAACCATTACCTAAAGGGGGCTTAAAGGAATTCTGGAGAGACACTTTTTACAAGTGCATATAATGACAGGACAAGAGGGAATGCCTTTAAGCTGAAAGATGGTACATTTTGATTAGACATTAGGAATAAGTTCTTCCCTGTTGCTGAGGCGCTGGCACAGGATGCCCAGAGAACCTGTGGCTGCCCCATCCCTGACAGTGCTCCAGGCCAGGTTAAAAAGGGCTTAGAGCAACCTGCTCTAGTGGAAGGTGTCCCTGCCCACGGCAGGCGGTTGGAACTGAATGAGCTTTAAGGTCCCTTCCAACACAAACCATTCTATGATTCTATGAAAAACAACCCAGATGTGTGCTCTGACAATTATTTCCTTTACCACTACATACTAGAAAGCGCCCTTGATGTTCTCAATAGAACTGTAACTGAACAACAAGTTTCTCATTGCCATTTACAGTATCTATGAATTCTTTTATAGAGAAAGAAAAAAGATCTGAAATAAAGGCAGAGTACTTCATTACATTAAAGAGGTAAGGTTATTTCCTTAGTAATCACTCATGAAGTTACTCAAACGAGATTATGCAACAAATGTACCTCTGAGAGCATTTGTCTTCATCAATCACATGACTCTGTATGTTATTCTCTTTGGTTCTGTATAACAACATGACAATAAAGAATTATTAAAAGTAAGAAAGAAAACACTCCTGCTTTCATAATACTCTTCATGAATAGGTATCAATATATTTTTAATATACCTATAAGGGTATTTTTACCATGTTGATAGAAACAAAAAAAGGAATCATAAAACCAGACAATGAGAAGTGAAACTTCTTACTCAACAGACCAATGATATATTCATACAGATGAAGTATTCCGAGAATTAATCTAGCATGCTATTCAGTAGTTCACTTAATCACGTTTGAGTGAAAGGGCACTCCGGACTTCTTGCTATATTGTAGCCCAGAATCCCGCAATATTTTATACTCCTAAATATATGCTATTTCTCTTCAGTCTACTGTTAAATTGAAAGCTCTTACTCACATTAAGCTTACAGAATACAGATCTGTATCACAGCAGAATCTCATCTGGGTCCAAGTAATAACATACACGGTACCCCTACAGAGTTAATTGCCTGCTACATTTGATATTTCTGATCTAATAGAAAGGCAAAAACAATTCCAAGACCAGTGCCTAATAACCAGTTTTTCCTTTTCAGCAGTCTCTTTCATCAGCTTTGATTCTGTGCACTTTATTAAAGAAAAGACCTACTCAAGCAGAAGGCACCCAGACTTGCTTTTTGGATTTCATACACGGGGAACTTCCTTTTGAGCTTTCCTGACCTGACCTAAATCCGTAAGCTTTCAAGAAAACAGGGTGCACACATACAGGAGAAAGATTCTGGATGAGCAGGCATAAGTGGATTGCTGCAAGCACCCAGCTGTGCACCAGGATATGAGGGTTTTGCAAAATCTCTGCTTAATCATCACACAGAAAAAGGAAAGAAAGCCTGCACCACACTGGCATCAAGGGCTTTCTGCTATCAAGGCAACACTGAATTTTCCCCACATCAAAGACAGGGATGATTAAAGTTCCTGAAGCAAACAGAGAGGGCTTTCCACGAAGCAGCGCTGGGATGAGTTCTGGGCATGATTCAGTACAGGTCTTGAGTCAGAAAAAACTCCAAGCATGTGAGGCTACCCAGTGGCTGAGAAGCTGCACACTAGCACGGTAGAGAGCTTCTGAGGCTGTAAGTTTTTGTCAAAGATACCCTTAGATGCCTTTACAGATGCTTTTTGTTACCAGACTGCAATGAAAATTCTAAATCCATATTCTATTTGCCTGCTCATAAAAGTTCCCAAACACCACAAAGCGCACATTAAATGTTCCTTTACATTCTGGGCTGTTTTTCTACCTTCAACAGGTAACAAAACAATGAAAATTCATCCTAGCTTTCCTTTAAGTTGCCCTTTTCCCTTCTTCCAATGGGAAACTGAAGGCAAATACTGGTTGTGTTGTGTCAAAATGCTTTGTCCTATCAAACCCCTTTGAGAATTGATGCTAATATCTGCTTTCAAAGTGGTGGAGGGACCAGAACCAAAGCAGCGACAGTCTCACAGGGAGTTTTAAACTATGCCAAGTGCTGCCAACAATGAACAAAATTGCTTTTAAAAACTCAGTTATTAGAATAACAGACCTTTTGTATTCATGTAATTCAATAACATTTTCATTTTCAATATTTATTAAGCATTCATTTGCGTTCAAAGAAAATGACAATGGTAATGTTTTCTCTAGACGATCCTCACCCATTATGACTTATTGTAGCCTCTCTTTTACACATATGCCTACAATAAGGCCAATTTCTAGGAAGGTAATAAAAGAAAGGGTAAGAGACTTGCTTTCATTCTCTTGTGATATTTCTTTTCCCCAGCCTATAAACACAAAGACTTCAGAAAAATGCAGCACACTGCTCGTTTTTATGTGGTGTCTACTATCATAGTCATTTTAATGCAATCACATTATTTACCATCTGCTCTTTGTTTAGCCAGAATAGATTTTCTGCATAGTTCATCTGGACACTTGAGACAAATAAGCTATTTATTCCTGTCAGTTTAATGTTTCAGCTACTAGAATTTTAAAAAGAAAAGTCTTTTCCACAAGAAAACGTGTGCTCAGATACTCTCTAATGTAATATATTTCTGAATAATAGCACCTTCTTTTATTGCCACCTTTTAAAAAAGAAATTACTTACGTTCTTTGCTCTTTGTCAAGGTCTTAAATCACATAGATGGGCTTCAAAGATGCTTAGTGCTCATTTCAAAATTAACCTCTGACAAACAGCTTTCCCACACTGACAAGTTTCTTGGATTTGCTTATTTGAGAAGAGAAATTGTCCTTACAACAAAGTGCTAATCACATTAAAGAAGAATCAGGGCCCACAATAAAGCACAAGAAGCCACGATAGAAAGGTTTTATGCAGCATTATTTGATATGTAGATGAGGAAAAAAAAAGCATTACCACTAAGGGGAGCCTGACTTGACATTTTTCGATTTAAAAAAGAAGGTAACAAAAACCCAATCAATGATTATGTAGTTGAGGCAGCAGCATGCTACACAGTAGGAAATAAGAAAGAACTCAAGCCTGAGGTTTGACAGAAGCATGACCAGGAGCGTGCGCAAACAGGATACTCAACAATTATGTCTGGTTTCTTCCTAAACCAGTGTGGACAACCACCTTTTGAAGCTGCAGCTAGAAGGGGGACTATTGTATTTCAAACAAATAAAAATGAAAAGAGCAAAAATAAAAAGGACTGACCACAAGTAAAAATATTTTTTTCTTGATTACCATATTTCTATCCCTGGATAGTATGTAATTTGTAACTTACATTAAAAGGTAATATAAACTTCCATCACCACTTCATTATTTAAACAGAACTGATTCATACATACATCTATTAAAATGTATGTGATACTGCAGATGTACCATTTTACAGCATACAAAAGATGCTGATTAAGATCATACATAGAATCCAAGTCTCGGACTCTGCGTACAAACATCTTGAACACGTGATTTCCCCTTTTCACATTTCGGTTCTGCCACAGCCAAACAGGTGCGCTCCGATTTGAATAGTTCTGAAGTTCAGATTGCTGCAATCCCTATCTTGTAACATTCAGTCACCTCATTTGTCTAAAGAAACTGAGGATAGAATGCAATTCATACACACAGAAGGTTTGGTATCATTCATGTTAACTATCATGCATTAAAATGAGAATTAAAATGCAAGCTATCATCATTTTAAAACCTGCATGGATCCATGTTGAGAATACACTGACACTGTTTCAAGTTTGTCCAGGCAAAACTTGGTGCTGAGGAAACAAAAGGCCAACATTTCTCTAGGAGGATGAAAAGAACCCCAGGGTCTTTGAGGTGAATCAAGTGCTTGCATACCCTGTAGTTTGCACCATACTGTCACTGCCCAATAGCTTTACAATATTAGATACATTTTGGGGCTTTTTTGTTTCATAAATCATAGATACGCTGAATGGCAGAGGACAAATTCTGGGAGTGAATCTCTGACGTGGTCTGCAGAGATCTGATACTTACATGAGCAACTCTAGTTCCCTGTGCCATTTTATTAGTATTGAAAAAATGCAAAGGCAATATAAAATTTCTTGATTTATCAGTCGCCCAGTTATTAGGAGCAGTATCACTCAAGACTCATTTTTCAGCTTCAGGTCCCTGGGTTTTGACTTGTGTTTCTGTTCTGTTTGCTTATGCTAGTGTTGTAACTATGTAGGGTAAATATTCACTTTCCTTCACAGCATAGTAAGTCGTATTGCTAGAACCATTAAGACATACTTAGCAGTAACAGTATGAAAGAGGCTTATACTAATAGAGCTTCACTAAAGCAGACAGACTAAAGTCCAGTTTCAAGTATACCATTTTAATCAGCTTTTCAAGAAAATCCCACTGAATGTTAAGGTTTTTGTTTAATAGTTTATCCCAGATATTTAAAATGATGCTACTAAGCTAAGGTAAATTCAGCTGGAGAAGAAAATAATTGTCATAAACTGTCCTCTACGCTTGTTTACACATACAAAGTTTATTGCTGAGATATACCATATTTCGCTGTTGAAAAGTGCCAAAACCCAAGCAATAAATGATGAAGTTCAGGCTCAGGGTAGTAACAGCCTACTGAAGCGCCCCAGTCCAGAACTCACACTCTGGCTCACTGAGATCTGCTCCTTGTAGGTCTCTAGCCCAGAACATAAACCCAAACGCATCTTGTATGAACCATATTCCTTAAAGGACCTCACAGTGTGCTTAAAAGCACATGCCAAAAAGTGAGTGAATTAAAATCAAATGTCACAAACTAACATGGGGGAGATTAAGAGAATACACTATATCTTTTCCTTCGCTTTACAAAACACAAACCAGAAGCTGTACAGGTGACCATACTCTGCAGAAGGACAGCCAAAAAAAAATGGAGTGCCAGGCCACAGAAGCGGACAAAAAGTGACAGTAGTGGAAAATGCAGCACATCACTTCTCTCTGCAGGTCAACTAGAGATCAGAACCTTCAAAGTTTCAGAGGATCTAAAGAGAACTCCAAGAATCAAAAGCAAATCATCTGGCCTTTGCAAGCTACAAGAGGACATCTAAAGTTGGTGGTTCATTCAGTACAGGCTATGACGAAACACAGACAAAATGGGAAAAAAAAAAAAGCCCACAAAGAAACCTGATTTATGACCTGACTTAAGGAGAGCATTTATCGTGCAGCGTCTGAACTGTTTCAGAGCTGTCCATTACAGCAGAAGACTCAAACTTAACCAACACCGTGAAGACCCCTTTGGACAGTCACTTATTCCAGTTGAGTCCTCACCCAGCTTTTTGCCCATCCCCAGCCTCCTTGGCAGGGCAGGGTAAGAAGCAGAAAAGGCCTTGGCACTACTTAAGCACCGCTCAGCAATAACTAAAAACATCCCTGTGTTATCAGTTCTGTTTTCATCACAAATCCAAAACACAGCACAATACCAACTACTGTGAAGGAAAATAACTATCCCAGGCAAACCCAGTACAATTTCAAATCATAGTTCCCAGCTTTTGTCTCTGGCTTAGACGACAGTGGTACATCTACAACCAGTTCCTATAGAGGGTCAAGCCTTTTCACTACAGCTGTTTGTGTTTTGGTTCTTTTCTTTCACATAATATAAGAGAAAGATTCCTTAGAGGTAAATACTGCAGTAACCTACATTTGGTGACCAAATCTGGACTGGCAGATTGGCAGGGGAAAACCTTAGAAGAAAAGATATTGCCCATGAGATCTGAGAGATGTGAGGAGCTCTAAGCCTGGAAACACTGGTTAGTAGTACCTGTGCTAACTGAAATTGGGTCCAGCTCTACTATAGCTTGCTAGTGTCCCCCAAGGTATATGAGTGTAGCAGTCATACAATTTTCTGCAGCAGTTACTTTTGTAGTGCAGTACACAAGAGCAGCAGATAAAGTGGGGGATTATGCAAATAGTAGTTAGTATATATGGGGCTAATTAACTAGTTCCAAGAGCTGCTAAATCACCAGGGCAGAGGCAAGGCTAACAGGATACATTATAGATCATATTTTTGTCATCTTACTGTATAGCACCTATTACGTTACTTCAAAAGAACTTATTCAAGCCACAATATTAATTCCATCATCAACACACATAAACACACTGGTAACTATGGCCCTATCAGTATTTAGCTCATGTTCCCAAGTTATGATATAGCAGTTGGCAGCAAGAAGTCTTAAGTAGAGAACAGAACTGGCTGTTTAAATAGAAACTTGATGAATGCATACTTGGGAAGTAATGAAATAATTTTGCTGATTACACCAGCCATTAAAGTAGCAGATAGTAACAAAAAAAATTGGTCTGATATAGGGATTTCTGTAATCACATGTTACTTTTTGAGGATACCCTCAAAGGGGACATATGTGATGTTTAGAATGATACAAGATTTTTGGTTGGTGCAAAAGACCCTAGAGACTGAAATATTCTGAATGAGTTAACAGCACATACTATTACATAAAATATTGTTTCACACAGTCATTTTTACCAGTTTAATGGAAAAACTGCTAATATGAAGACCTGCAGAGAATCACAAACTGTTACTACATCATGTGGCACACAGCGTTATCTAAACACACACTGTAACGACTGAATCCCAAGTGACAGTGAATTCAGAGCAGCAGCTATACGCACTGCAGCTTATGCAACTGCTCAGGTGTGAAAAAAGCCCCAACATTTTGAACAATTACAGTGCTGTGCTAGGATGAGTCTGCATTGCCACCTGTTTGCACTGGCATGAGAAGCAGAAATACCTCACTAATGAAAGTGCCTCTAAGTCAATATCACCCCCTTTTCAGGCATAGATAGATATATATTTGTGTGTGTGTATTTATATATATACACATATGAAAAAAATATCCAATTCTTCTCACGGGAAATAGAATACACTGTAAGATGGGAAACGGGAGAGAATATGCACAAAGTCTGAGATTCCCAATCTGAACAGCAACAATACTGTGTTCTGAAATGGAAAGATAATATATTTACACATTCATATTAAAGCTAGGGAGATGTAGAAGAATCAATATTTTTCTCAAGATATTTGAAGATTACTGTACCACAAAACAAATCCAACAGTAATGCACACACAGGCAAATGTTACTTTCCAACAGATGAGTAACTCTGAGATAGAAAAAAAGAAGCTAAGAGTGAGCCTTATGCAGAACAGAGAGTGAATAATAATGGTATTTTCCCAAAAAATTGAGTCAACAGCAGTCACTGCTGTGTAAGGAGGGGGGGGGGGGAAATCAGCAAATTAAAGTAATACTCTACTATTAAAACTGAATTTTAATTGGGTAAATATTGCTTTTAGCAGCCTTTTTTTGTGCAAGCAAGGTATTTTAAATTCATCCAAGCAATACCTGCTGCTCCTCACAGATCTCTGACGGTATGGACAAAGAACTGAAAGCAATTCTAAGCTACAGTCAATCTAAAAGTGTGTCTTTCATTCCAATAAGCATTACACCAAGAAAAGTACAAACTCATTCTCGTTTTCCGTAAAATTCCATAACAACATTGCCTTGAACCTCACAGCTCAAGCACACATCTAACACAGTTGATGTTCTTCCACTGCACAAGCTGAGTAAAAGGCAGATTAATAAAACACATTTCATCATAGAATCCTTAAGGGATTGATGTGAAGCTATTATATGCATTAATTACTTAATGATTGAGGAGATGTAACTGACATCTGATTAATCTACAAAATGAGATACTAAACCTTACTCAGAAAGCGGGGGGGGGGGGGGGGAAAAAGCAAGAAAAATGCAATTAAAAGGCATTTCTCAAAGCAAAAACTCAAAGAGTAAAAATTTCAGTTAGATTAAAAAATAATACATGCTCACAACAAAAAAAGGCCAACAACATCCGAACCTCTATTACAAAGAGCATTCCCAGTATGTCAGGGAGATGATCCTTCCCTTCTGCTTCACATTGGTGAGGCTACATCTGGAGTACTGAGTATAGCTCTGAGGTCCCCAGTACAAGAAAGATGTACACTTACTGGAGGCAGTCCAGTTCAAGGCCACAAAGAGGACAAAGGGACTGAAGCATCTGTCACATGAAGAAAGGCTGAGAGAGCTGGGGCTGTTCAGCCTGAAGAGAAAGTTCAAGGAGAATATGGTAAGTGAGGGGAAGGAATGAAGGAGACAAAACTGATGCCCAGCAGCAAGGAGACAACGGGCTCAAATTCAAATACATGAAGTTTCATCTGGACATAAGAAAACCTTTTTCACAGTAAAGCTAGCAAATATGGGTACAGATTGCCCAGGGACATTGTCAAGTCTCCATCCAGGAGATATTCACAGTGATGAGCAATCTGCTCCCGCTGATCCTGCTTGAGCACAGGCTTAGACTAGATACTCTCAAGAGGTTCCTACCAACCTTAATGATGCTGTGATATTAGTTTACTGTGGTTATCATCCAACTCACAGACTTCCATCTACATAATTAGTTCCTGGCAGATTCATTTTGATTCACAACCCAACTGCCAGATGTTCTACATTTAAACATGGGTATGCTCAGTTTTATTCTCTTTTAAAGCATTTCCAGCCATACTAATTATTTTATAGCTAAGTATAGTAAATGATCTTCCAAAATACACACTTAAAACCCCCAGTTTTCCACTGATTCTCAATACCACTTCTGCTTTCTCACTCAGACCCCGGTCCCAGTAATCCCTTTGCAGATTTAGATTAACCAAGACCTTGAAGTGTATCTTGTGATAATAGCTTCAGAGGTTGCACAATGATTTTTAATTCAACTATAATTACCAATTTTTTCCTCATGTTTTGTCTTTTCTTTTTTTATGCTCTTTCCCAGTAGGGAAAAGGCAGCTAATAAAGTAATTAACTTAAAGTCTGGGGAAGAGAGACTCTCCTCACAGAAGGTACTACTCAGAGGCAACATTTTTATAGACTTAAAGCATACAGAAACCAGAGGCCAGAAACCTTTAGGGTTTAGAGCCAACTCTTAAGTCTCCAGCAGGGAAGCGAAAACCAGGCACATGCATACAGAGCCCTTTAAATCCCACCCAACACCCACCTTCAGTTGCAGAAGACTGCTCAGTCCTGTCCCCCAGTAATTATGCTTCCTCTCCCCACCTTGATTTTTCCTTTTTATTAATCTCTTTACTCATGTCAGAATTCCTACAGTTTCTCCAAGGTCATTTCTCACTGCTTCTGAACACCTTTGCTACCCATGCTTCTCTCTTCTGGGATGATTAAGGAGTTACATCAGTAACAGGCAAGGGAGTAGAACACAAACCCAAACCAAAACAACCTCACACAACTACTTCTAACCACCTCCTTAGTCACAAAGGGGGACATTAGCCACTTCCCTTACCTCTTCCCAGCCACCTGGGAATTGAAGACCCCACACACAGTAAGTTTCCAAACTAAAAATAAATCCAAAACTAGCTTGTTCTAATCAAGTCAGTATTTAGAACAGCATTTTTTAGCAATATGCACTGCATCTACTGCATGTTCGGAGCAGACATGCAGTGTGTGTACAGACATACACATACTTCATCTCACCACACCTACAGTTTATGCATAGACCTTTTGCTCCCTGAAAATTGCAGAAAAAGAGGAAAGGTGATATTTAGCTTGCTAAAAAAAAGCACACAGTCTCAGAGCTTTCTCTTTCCTGTGTGCATCTGCCCCAGCACAATGCCAACCTTACATACAACTGGTTAAGCAGTACGGGTTTTGGACTGATCCTCGCATCTCCTAACCAGACAGAAACAACCCAAAGCTGTGTTTCACTGCCACCTAAGGCACTGCTGCTTCTTTTAAGGGCTGAATTCTGCAAAGGTTACAGCACTCACATAGCAGCCCTCTCCCACAGGCTACCCTGCTTGCAAAACAGGAGGGAGAAAGGGAGAATACATATAAAATTAGCACATTCTGAGAGACTGGGAAGAAAACTCCAAGAAGACAACACACGCATATGCTAAGTGGCTCTAAAACCATAGTGGAGCAACAGCAATGCTTTAGATAAATCTTTCTCAACCTTTTTACCCAACGCTTCATTTCTGTCATCACTCCATAGTAAGTATCTGTTGGGATTCAAACTAATCCTTCACGCTTCACTTTCCAGGGACTGCAACTGTAACTTTATATTACAGGGAGCTGGCTCTTCTATGAAACTTTTCTTTCTTGGTTCAGCTAATTGTATGGGGAGAAATCATTCCAGATTGAAATAAGAAATATATGCACCCAGTTATCCTTCCCAGTATTCGAAACATTTACAGATGATTGATTTTTGTTTTGCAGTACTGTTTGTCTATCACAGACTGTTATTTGACAACAAATTAAATCCAGCTCTAGAGTTCCAAATACCAAAAGAACTTTGGTTACGCAGCACAAACAACACATCTGGTGGAAGCATGGCTGCTGCTTCACACGTGCTCAAATACACCAATTTGTTTTATACTCACTAAAACTACCCACAATTTATGTAGGTACCAGCAGCCTTCATGCTGTTGTCTGTTCTCTCACAGTTAGCCAAAATCTGGCAAAAAAGAACAAGAAAAGCAAAACCCCCAAGGGAAATCTCCATATAACTTGTCAGAAAGAGGACGGTACATGCATGCCTAACAAGGATCAAAGCTCTACCACCATGTGGTAGGATGATGCACACATTGCAATGAGCATGTAGCCACAAGGCAGAAACCACTGCTCCACACTCCCCCCCCCCCCAATTAAGCAATTATCCCTAAGGAAACAAAGTACTTCTTTTTATGCTCTGTATTCCAGAACAGAAGTTGGAACATAGCACAAATTACAGATAGACAGAATATGACAATGCCGACAGGAAAATAAAACTGACAATTTTAGTGTACAGTGAAACAGCCCAGGAGGAACATCGGAAAAGTTCTCCTCAAGTTCCTGAAGTTTAGGTTTTCCATTAACTATAGTAATGACTCTCAGTCAGCAAAATGAGAAATTAATAGGCATTTATGCACTTGGTATGTAATTTGTATAATGGGTTTTAAAAAAAATCACACAAAAACGTAAAAATCTATCCTACAAATGCACTTGTATTATTTCAAATTACAGAAGTGTAACACCACTGGTTTGCATTTGCATGAAATATCTGAATCTTGGATGTACCAAGTAGATGCCAAGTAGCAAAAATCACCATTGGATTTTTTTTGTTTCAGCATTAGAAATACACACATATACATGGGTATTTCCTCAAATTTCAAACTTTCAGAAGGTCTTAGAACAACAGCACTGATTACTTTTTCACCACACTGATTTTCCAATATAGCTCTTATATTACTTAGAATACAGTGTCTGATACACCTGAAGGATGCGCTGCCATTCAGCAGGACCTGGACAGGCTGGAGAATTGAGCAGAGAAACCTAATGAGGTTCAACAAGGGCAAGTGTAGGGTACTGCACCAGGGGAGGAACAACCCCAAGTACCAGCACAGGCTGAGGGCTGACCTACTAGAGAGTGGTTGAGCTGAGACGGACCTGGGAGTATTGGTAGATGAGAAGCTGACTATAAACAGCAGTGTGCCCTTGCAGTGATCTACTCAATGCTGGTAATCTCACATCTATAAACTGAAAGATGGTCTGTAATCTATCACCTCCTGAAGCTAGAAGGATTGTATCAGACATATGTAAAAGAAAAGATACTTCATGCAACAGCTTTTCAACTTTCTTGGGCATCATAGATGTCTATCTGCAGCACCTAAGGTTATCCTGCTGCAAGAAAGCTACCTATGGCTTTGCCGCACTTATTCCTATAGTAAAGACCAATTTCTCCATCTTAGCAATGAAATGTCTGCCAGCCATAAATTTAAAGTCATCCACAAGAAAAATAATGGTGGAGGAAAAAGAAATAAAAGAAAAAAAATGATTAATGAACAGGTATTGCTGTCAGGCAGAAACCACAGTATTGGAACTACAGAACTGTGAGGAGATGATAATGTTATTTAATGATATGGCACAGGATAGGGAGTGCTTGTACACTGACAGTAACTGGTTTTCCCTCATTTACTGTGATGGTGAAAAAATGAAGTCATGGAGGACCCAACACTACATCAAGTAATTTAGAGACTTCAAGGTTATTGACAGCATCCAGCCCTTTCATATTTCATAATGTTCTTATGGCTACACTTGCATTAACTGGATATTAAAAAGCTCAACGTACAGAACACACAGCAAAACATTACTAGGAACAGAAGCAAAGACTATGCTAAATAATTACTCTCTCAACTACACCAGAAATCCTTCAGATTAAGCCTGCAAAAACAGCCGGTTATTGTAATAATGGCAATTCAAGACCAACAGCTGAGAATCAAAAAAAAACCCAAAACCCCAGAAATAACCTTTTGTGATTTTTTTTTAGAACCAAATTTAAGTAGAATTAACATAATTTTAACCCCATTTCGTCCCACATTCCTCATAGCAATCAGCCTCTGGGTTACCCAGCTCCCGACCTGTCTGGTGAGGGTGCTGATATCAACTGCATTTAAAGCTCAGAGGAATCACAAATATCTATCTTCAGATCAGGTACTTATTTTTGTTACACGTCACCGACATTTGCTTTCTTTCAGGAGCTCACTCACCTCTTCCTCACTATTTGCCTAGTGATGCTCTGCAAACAGCGAGTGAGTTTACTTCACTTCATAACTGTTAAATCATCTGTAAACAGGAACAGTAGTTGAGGTTTTAGTTTCACTTAAAACATACAGCTGTGCACTCCGCACTGCAGTCCTTTACAGTATCTTCTTCACTCCCAGCACGACCTTTAAAGAACAGCAATTCTTTATGGTGAAAGGGCACTGCATCGGCAGAGCCATGCAAGTGATTTCAGGGGAGCCAGTACATCACTTCCCAAGCAGAACTAATTTGGCTACCAAACAAGAAATGTTCCATCAGTAAACAGGCCAATTCTGGAATATTTCTACAAAATAGTTACCGGCGATCATTAACTACATACACTTACATACACACTCGCATTTAATTGGGCAACATGAAAGCTTTGGGGCCTGCCCCCCATAGAGTTAACATATTTGATACAGATCACTACCAAGTAATGCCTTAAAATTTACACTTCATGAAGTTAACCATTTGTCTTGTGTCTCATTTCAATCCTTCTCTCATGCAACACAGAAGTATAGGCAGTGGCAGCAGCTCTTCTCCATTTACTTGATGAACTCTGAAACAACCCCTCCTCCCTGTGCAGTGTCTGCCAGTATTTCTAACAGTGTTTCTCTAGGTATGCCTACAAGTATCAAGGGCTTCTTAATGATGTTATGAGAACAGTTACAGCCTTTATGCCAAATGAGGTCAAAGCAGTGAAGCCCAGTGAAAGTATGAGATTCTTTGCAGAAAATCTCAGTTTTCTCCTTTCAGATAATGGAGAATCACAAAATATTATATGAGGGGAAGGAAAAAGCTACACAAAAGCTCAAAACATTAAAAACCCCCACCCTAAAACACATCAAACAAAACCAACAAGAATAACGAAAACAAAACACACCACAAAAAGAGGGGATGCGGAGCAGAGAAGGAATTACAGAAAGGATAATGAACTTAAAGGACCAAAACCCATTCTGCACAATGTACTACTGATATATTTTTAATCTTGACACTTTCATTAGTCTGTGACATATATTAACTAACAATGAACAGCAGAACATGACATGATTAAATACTAGCAGTGGAGTATTAAGCTCATTAGGTTATACTGCCAATACCACCCACTGCAAGAACAAACTTAACTGTAATTCACTATTTTTTATGCACTCCTGAATTCAGACCTGAGCCTTAACCTGCAACTTCAATATCAATGGAGCCACACCACTTAATATTATTTAAGGGTACCAATATAAGGCAATATACATCTGCATTGTAAAAATCAAGAAACATTCATCAAAAAGCAGATGCAAATGTTAATCAGAATTTGCTAGTACAAAAATCAGACCTTCCCATATTGAAAGCATAACAGGAATACTAATGGATTAAGGAAAGACTTGGCAGACGGGTATTAGTACCAGGGAGCACCACCACCACACGTGCTCCTAACACTTCCAAATCATGATTCTTCCACTGCTTTCTGTTGCAACTCTGAAAGCCACAAAAAGGTGAAAAATGACATCATCTGCTACAGCACCAAATCAATTATAGAAACACATCAGTCCCTCCCCTCTCTTATCCACAGCCAAAAGGAAAAGGAGGTAGGTAAAGCAGCCGTTCTTCCCCATTTACTTGTTCAACTCTAATACGAACCTCATTCCATATGCATATAGGAACCATCAACCATTTCTTACTGAAGTTACCTGGAGAAAAATTACATGGCTTTCTCTTATGCCAAACAGGGCCACAAGAAAAACAGCCTGGGAGCAGTAAGAAATCTCCTTTACAACCCAAAGAAAGCTTGAAGACTGAAGACTACAAAATATAGTGACTTAAGGACACACACGATCAGCAAAACTTACTGTCTCTTTGTTAGTTAAGCCCCCCTTCTACTTCATTGCACTTTCATATCCACTCTGCTGCTTCTGGCCCTGGTGTATCATCTACAAAAGAGCTACCTTTAAAGAAGTTTGAAGAAAAATTTGCAGATTTTCTTTGCTACTTCAAAAGCAGCCCTCTGATGGTTTCTGCAGGGAGACCACGTCTCCTTTATTCTTTTAAAATCCACAATCATCCCATCATTATAACATCTGCGAATTCATAGTTAAATTTGACAATTGAGATTGGTAAAGTCGTGCTACTAAGTTTTTATTGCTATGACCAAGATAGCAAGTTTTGTTTCTTTAAGAGGTATGACAGAAGAGAAGAAGAGGGAAGAAAGGCTTTGGAGATATTTTACTGCATAAGGACAAGAAGTATTTTTTTTAATCCATAAATTCTTACATCAGAAACTGGAACTACAGAAGAAAACTGTTTAACAATAACTTCACGCTTTGATTCTGATTATAGTCTTTCTTTTTCCTGCACATTATGTCTTTCTAAAAGATGCAAGTAAGAATTCATTCATGCTTGCTTTATGTATGCCAGCTTCCTAATGAGCTGGCGCATTACTCAAATGTAATAAAGGCAATAACCTAATTCAGGTTTAAAATATTATCAAGAAGTTTTACAAATTGGCTCAGTATTTAACTATGCAACATACATTTATAAAGTACCTCTTATGATGAGAATCACAAGGTATTGTACAAAGAGGGAGAAAAAACCCCAACAATCCAGCAACATAAGAAAAGGCTTCGCAGTTCTGCCAAGCTCCCTGAAACACCCAAGATACTCGCTCTGTACTCATCGAGTTTTTCAACACTGCTGTGTTGATGCAATACCCTGAGCAGAGAATTTCAAGCTCAAGGGAAGAGACGACAAGGGCTCCAGCACCTGACATCTTCAATTTGCATTTGGAGATTATTAATAAAAGAAAATCCATTAAACACAGGGCACAGTATGACATGTGGAGTAAATGAAAGTCTAGCTCAGCAGGAATAAAGTCATGAAAGATCTTAAAGATTCAAAGTAAAATATGAAGTGAAAACTTCAGCAGAAGGCTAAGTATTTATGGAGTGACCTGAAACATACTCCTCAAATGAGAATTAACCAGGAGCACTAATGTGTTTAGTCCTCGAACTATTAAAAACCTGCTGACTGCTAACAGAAATCATCCTTTTGTGTATACTGATTAAATCCCTTCAACCTAGGCAACAGCAGCTACCTGTCTGTGAAATCAATTGCTGTTCCCCTTCACACTCATAGAGGAAAGCACATGAAATGCAGAAAAGCTTTAGCGTTAAGATCCCCAGCTGCCACTCTTGTTACTGACACAAAGCACATGAAGAGAAAACCCCTCTGTCACCATCACAAGCGGCCCATCAGGTTTGGTTTTCGGCACAATCACGAAAACATATTTCAGAATCTTTTTTCCTAGAAATTAACACTCCTTGTAAAGCCAGATCAGTTACCCACTTCATTTCAAAATGCGTCATAAGGGAGCAGAGATGAATACTGCCTATGTGTGACACTGGATGATGCTGAAAGGCATCCAAGTTTTCACTGTGACACCATGGTCAAGTAAATGTTAGTGTTAGTCTCTGCAAAGTATTCACTAGTATGTTCTCTCTGTGTGAGTGTTACAATTTTCCACTAATTCTAACTGCAGGATGTGACAGATACCAGACTGAAAAAATATCTGTTCAAGTCCTCCATAAAATTACTTACCACATACTAAGAGAGTATTATTAAGGGAGAAGCTGCTGCTGGGCAGTCACACACCATTCAAAGAATCATGGACACACCACCAGAGACATTAACTGCTAGGACCAGAGTCCTTCACAGCAGGCGGCTCCAGCAAGTGGACGGGTGCTCCTTTAGACAGCTTGCTCACACGTTTTCACTCTCAGGCACACCTCCTCCTTCCTCAGGTCCAACCCCAGGTTTCCTGCAGCAGGGGAAAGGGTTTCCATCCAGAGGGACCCTGACACGCTTCAGAGGTGGCCATGCCCAACATTATGAAGTTCAACAAGGCCAAGTGCAAGGTCCTACACCTGGGACAGGGCAATCTCAGCACAACCACAGGCTGGGCAGATACTGGATAGATAGCAGCCCTACAGAGAAGGACCTGTGGGTGTTGGTGGATGAGAAAATGAACATGAGCAGCTTCAATGTGCACTTGCAGCCCAGAAAGCCAACCGTATCCTGGGCTGCATCAAAAGGAGTGTGACCAGCAGGTCAAAGGAGGTGATCCCGCCCCTCAACTCTGCTTTTGTAAGACCCCACCTGGAGTACTGCATTCAGCTCTGAGGCTCATGGCAGGGGTGCTGGAACCAGATGATCTTTAAGGTCCCTTCTAACCCTAACCATTCTATGAGTCTACCATACGCTAGCTAGTATCTCTCAGTATTAATTACACCATATGTGAGTAGCATCTGCAGTGACCTGACACATGCTTGGCTAATCAAAACTGCAGAATACACCTAATTAGTAAAAATCAAACAGCATAATGACCTGTTTGGCACCATTTTCATGTTAGTAATTATAGTGCTAAAAGGAAAACCTTAACCAAAAACAGATTCATACTTTTAGAGGACTGCAAGTTCCAAAGAACCATGCCCTTGTTAATTTTCAGATGTATCTGCTATTTGATCTGGTTCCCCTTCCCAGATTGTTTTTTTCATATACAGCTCCAGTATAAAGGAAAATAAATCACGTCTGAGGGGGGAGGGGGAAAAAAATACCAAAAGAGGATTGCAAAGATCTTAAGCCATTCCTTGAAAGTACACAAAGACATTTACATGAATACTATCCATGGAGGGTTTATTTGTAAGACCCTGTACACCTACCCAGGCTGTACAAGGTCAACACTGAGTTGCAGCTTTGGGAAAAGACTATGCATTTCTTAAAGAACATTGAAATATAGTTGATAAAATTTAGAATCATCACAGCTTATAAAGCTGTGCAAGGCTGAATTTATCACAGAAACAGCAATAAACATGCAATTAAATTCAACAGCCCAACATTCCTATATATGCTTAAATATTAGAAATGAGACTTAAAAAGTCTAACTTGAAGGAATCCATTCCTTAAAGAGATTTTTGCTTTCTTCTACTCCACCTTTTATTTATGTACTGCAACTGGAAGATACTGGCCGAGTATCACTGAAGCCTTCAAAATAGAGTTTAAGTCACACATGGCCTTTGCACTGACCTATCTCCTGAGAGTTAATGTAATCTCTAAGTCAGGTACCAGTTTAACAGTCTACTCAGTCTGCTATTAACTACAGTACTGCAGTTCAGCATGTTTGTAATTAAGAAAACATGTTTTCAGACACAGAATGCCTGAGCTGTTGATGTAACTTAGAAATCTCTCTAAAATAACCTTCTTTAAATACGTAGTCACTTTCCAAGATGACCATTATCTGACTCTTCAATTTGGATAAGGAACCAATAGTGTAGTTTTATATGTCATTAGCACTAAGTAATGTGACATTTGCTAGGTGTACTGCAAAAACACTTATTTTGTACATACAGTTCTACATGCCTACTAACTAACTATAAAACTAGTCTAAATTAACAGCTTTCAAGTTGTCATTGCTCAGTTTGCAGTTAATCATAGATGTTTCTTTTTCATACCTTGTCCTCACATGAAGCACGCATAACTCCAGCACAAATCCATGTGACTACTACTATGTCCCTGCAGTACTTGTTCCTTGTTTCGGAGCCAGGGCTCTAGCTATATGCAAATAGAAAGCAAGCACCGACGTGCACATAAAGTCATAGAGATTAACATTCAGGAATGTAATGCAACATGGGTTTCCATTCCTTTTCACTTTTTAATGCTGTTCACCTAACCCATGAAAGAATATTTAAGTCAGAGCTGTAAAGCACTCTTATTTCCACACTGTAAAAATATACTTTCATAAGCAGCTTTTACTTGAACTGCTTTTCCCCAGATCTCCTGCAGTATCAGCCAACAAGAAATTATAGGATTTTTGTCATAAGGGTAAGATGTCGTATGACATCCAGAAATTTCTTGTGAGGAGGGGAAAAAAACCAACCCCAAACTTTGTCCTCATACATTACGGCCAAAGACTTGAGCACAACAAAGAATCTTTCCTCCACCTTTCCCTTTGCTGAAGGTACATCTGCGGTGGTACCAAGAACCTAGGCTTGGACACACTCATATGAATCTTTGCTTCATTCCACCTTTTCAGGTTCAGTCATTGAGTAGCCTGTGTTCACAGCTCAAGCTGTTTAACACCAACACCTGTTTTTGAGAATTAGCCACCCCTGGAATGACTAGGGACAAAACCACAGCTCCCAAGGAGCTGAAAGCTGAAATTCATCACCGTCTAAAACTCAGTGACCCTAAAAGTTCCGTTACAGTATTTTCTGCACACCCAAACACAACAGGGCTGAGGCAAGGCAAATGTGTGTCCAAGTTTAACTTGCTGACAGAGCCACTCAGGGAAAGAGTGTTAGAAAGTCTCCAAGATTCATGAATTCTGACAGCCATCACAGCCCCAGTTCCAATGGAAGACATGTTACAAATTCCAGAAGTCTCGTTTATAAGAGCATCTCTTCACAGACATCATCCTCTTACCAACAAATAAAATATCCTCAACTGAAAGCAGCACATCAGGGTTATGCTACTGTGCAGTTCAACACACTGTGAATTTTCTCCTAACAACGTCAGAGAACCTTGATCTGAAAACAGATTAAGAACAAATGAAACAGAAGGTTGGTTTGCCTTCAGAAATAATGTGGGATTCATAAAAAAACCAAACACCAACCAAGAAGCGAAAATGTTTTCCAGCTGTGAATAAAGAGAATTAATGAAAAACATGCTTATTTTAATGCTTGTTTTCCTGCTTTAATGAATTCTAAAGTAGAATTGCACTTTCATGTCATTAGTTCAATGTTTAAATTGCAGCTATGGCTGCGTCTTCATAATAATAAGGCAATCAAGCACTTTTTTCAAGATCAGGGAAAATCTGTAAAAATCCAAGTATGGCTAAAACGCAGGTGACAGCAGAATGAGCAAAGGCAGCACAAATGGTAATCTGAGTTTGTACGTGTTTCTTTTTCCCACTGCTATTAAAAAGGGAGGTACAGAATTAGGTCTAAAGAAATAAAAGACATCAATAAACTGAAGCAAGCTCAGTTGATGCTGAATCACCAAGATGCTGAAGCACTTGACCAAGGATGAAAAGCTAAGGGAACTGGACTTGTTTAGTCCGTCAAAAAGGTGCCTGAGGAGGGACCTGAGAGCAGCCTTCCCACTCCATGGGAACAGTAAAGCACTGAAGCAGCTGTCCACAGCAGCTGTGCAGACTCCATTCTTGGACAGTTTCAAGACCCAAGTGAATCAAGCTGTAAGCAGCTTGGTCTGATCAGATGGCTGGACTAGAAACCTCACAAGATAACCTCCTTCTGCCTGAATTATTCTATGACACTGTCATTCCAAAAGTTCTATGAATCTGAAGGACATCTCAGTTATTCATTTGAGGCCTTAGGCCCACTTGAGGTCACAGTTTCAGTGCACACAAACAAACTTCAGCACAATGGTTCCTCAAAATTAAATGTTACAACCAAATCATCAAACTTCAGGTCTAAAAGTCATGATCTTACCTTATTCCCCTTTTTATACACACACGGTAAAGGATAACATCACTTTTTAAAGTCACAAAGTATCTGCAAGTCCAGCAGTACTTGCAGTTTGGGTTCCAAGTTACTGTGACATTTGAACTCAGGTGAATTTTAAGAAGTAATAATAATTTCACTACCTAAGTCATTGCATATAAAGGAGTACATCAAGACCAGGCTGCAATAACAGTTTTACAAACATTTGTCATGAGACAGATTCAGATTTTAGTATTAATTGCTAAGGCTGAATTTGCTTACTCTAAAACATCCGTATCTCTCCTTCCTCCAATAAAAATTAAAGGGGCAAAACTGGCAGCAGGGTGCTCTAAGTAACATTATCTTAGAAAACATTTGTCAAAGACAAAAAGCATTTGATGGTGTAATACCAAAAAGGAAAGGCCCAAAATAAACTTCTGGGTTTACAATGAAAGCCTTCGTTGATTCCTTTTTGTGTTAGAATTAATAGATTAATGATTCAGTACTTGAAAGTCTAAGCCTCGTCAGATCTTTTTCAGTTCAAAGGATTTCTTTACATAATTTTTATTTTGGCAAATTTCATCATAAGAAGCTAGAAAGTATGCAGCTATTTGATAATGCAAATAAAATTCAAGGAATGAGAAGAATACATTAAGCCTTTTTTCAGTATCACATAATCACCATGATAGACTGGTTTGGTTGGAAGGGACCTTAAAGACCATCTTGTTACAACTCCCCTGCCATGGGCAGGGACACGAGAGAAAAAAGTATCATACCCAAAACAGAAGTAATAAAAATGCAGACCACTACTTTGTGCTATCTTGAACTGGTATCAGAAAACCTAATGTTGGACTCCAGTAAGTACCCAAGAATTGTAGTGCTCATGACAGCCATAACATACTCCTTTATAAACTTTTTAGAGCCTTTCCACACCACTCCTTGCTGTTGCCAAACCGCAAGCACATTATCTTGACATCTCTCTGCAGTCTAATTTTTTTTTCTTGCGTTTAGCTGAGCTGAAAACTCCTACTGCTCAAATAGTAACAAGGTAAACATTCACGCAATCCACAATTAGCTCACTCTTCCTTAGTGTTTTCATTAGCATTTTACAGAAATTCTCTATTACCTCCTGTCATAAATCTGTCATTCGTTTCATCCTCATCTCTAACGGAAAAGGAATACAAGGCAAAATACAAACAGCAACACTAATAACCTATTGTATTCCAACATCATTGCATTCTGACATCAACACAAGAACCTTGATCAATTCGGCAACTCATGCTACATAAGAGGAGAGGCTTCCAACATGCCTACAAACTGACAAGTACCAGCAACGGCTTAATACAGCTGCAGTTAACATCCACAGGGATCCTTTGCCCAGAAAGTTCATTTCAGAATCACTTCCTTCATGATGTTTCAAACAGATTTACCAATTTTAAGTAGTAGTCAGTTTGCGTTATTCAGAATACACAGTGTTGCTTACCTTTTCAAGTGCAGAAAATAAGCAATACCACGATTTGTGCCTGTAGAAAGTGTGAATTTCAATTTAAAATCCATGAATATTCAGAGTTCACAAAATACAGGAATATAGTTACCAGGCAAAGTATTGCATTAACATTTTTGCATTTGGTTCGTTGCCAAGTCTGATAAAGATAAAACAAATTTTAGTATTAATTGTATCTTGACAATCTCTGTCCATGTAATGGCTGCACTTTCAATCTGAAAATGTGCTATTAATTTGCATATAAACTACATTAGAAATTCTCAGATACAATTTGCAACTGCCTAATTTTCTCATTCATCAAACGGTACCACCTAATCCTCAGCATTTATTGGATTTGAGGGATTTAATTATTTTATCACCATGATTATTTTACAGTGAAAGAATACCGCTATTTTCTAATTTACATTAATGTAACCACCACTTTAATGGTTTTGATCTGCTCGAAGCAAGTAGGATAGCAACATACAAGCAGTGACTTGTCTATCATGGAAATAATCAGAGTGGTTTATTTCAAAATGAACTATCAAGTTCCCAAAGCAGAACATAAAACCTGCCACAAATGGCCCTAATGCAAGTGCAAGAAAAACTATAGCACATAAAATAAATCAGACACTGGAAGGAAAAAAAATGGTTTTCCCTTGTGTAACTATGGCCCAATCTTTACACTCTTAATAGCACTGTACAGAAATAAATCACCATGTATTTCTTCCCTTTCATGCTTTCAAAGAGAAATTCATTTTGGCTGCTAACCAAACCACAGAGAATGAAGAAACAAATTAAGGTTTGCCTGCCTGACCTTTTAGCAGAGTAGTCTTTCACATGAACTCTAACACTCTTGAATTCAGTTATTAGTAGTAGTTACTATCATGTGCAAGCAGTCCAACTAAATTAATTCAGTGATCTCTTAAAATCCTCTTCTGACACGTACTTACAACGAAAACAACACCAAACAAAATTCACACAACCAACCAACAAACCAAACACCAACAAATCCAGAACAATCACAACTCCACTCTTCCCTGCAGCCTCAAGAAGTCCAGATATTGACCAGCTTTCACAACAGAGTCAACTTCTCACTCGGAAGCAGTCACCAGAAAGAAGGTCACAGCATACCACGGGACAGTGCAGGAAACCTTGCAGTACTCACATCAAGCCTGTTCTACTTCTTAACTAAGATCAGGATCTGAAGCTGAACCAATTCCCATCAGCTCCAATCTCAGTAGAAATGTTACGGTTCTATAATGCAGAAACACTCAAAATACTAGTGGAATTTGGGAACCCACTCACATGGTGAACTGACATTTTACATCAGCCTCCATTCTGCTTCCAGAGATGCATCTTTGGTTACTAACTGGAAAACAAATGTTGAAGAAAGCAGTCTAGTCTGGGTATCCTTAGAGGAAAAATAAATAAATTAATTAGAAACCAACTCTTCACCATCCTCCTTTAAAAACACTTCTTACAATTACGGTTTCATCATACAGTGAGCCAGGAGTAGTATGCTCCTGACAGTCCATTACAGACACCAAGCTAGAGAAGGACAGCCCCATATACTAGATGGTCCTTTCTAAATCACCTGTCCCTCCTAAAAGACTTCCCTTTCTATCCACGTAGTCAAACCAGACAAACTCATTTAGCCAAATACAGAGTAGTTTTAAAACAGCTCCTTTCATTTCAGACTTGGAAGTATTTCCATGCTTATGGGAGGAGCTTTGTCAATTGTTTCTAACAATATGTTTGACCTCTTTAAATAAGTATTACCTTTATTATGTATTTCAGCCATGACAGAAGTACAACTATCCAAAGTCAAGTATTTCAAATACAACAAAGTCATCCAAGTGCCGCACGAAAGCAGACAACAGCTTTTACAACTATTACAACAAAGCAAGCTACTGAAGTGGCATCATTTAGTAAAAACCACAGGCCATTTGGAAAAATAGCAGACATTTTAACAGATGTTTAGATAAACAAGACCTTTCTATTGGGAACCTGCAAAAGTTTTTGTGACAGAAGCCCTTAAGACAGACCCCATGGTTTTGCTAGCTCTTCTCACTGAAGGGGGAGCGCACGACTGATCATGTCAGAAGTGGCAGGTGAGGTACTGGGAACAAGCTATTCAAAGCCAAAAACCTAAATAAAGTATGTGACCTGAACTGACCTGTAGAGGAACATATTTCTGCTCCAGTCACTTAAACTCACCTACAGGAGTCAACCTTCTAAGCTGGTTGCTAGAAACCACCTCCCATGGATAACCCCCAATGACAGTATGAACTTCCCTAGTTCTCAAACATTTAAGGAAACAGTCCCTATCTGCTTGCACTAAGCATCCATATAGAGACAAGCTAATTCATAGTAATTAATTTGATTATATTTCAGTAATGTAATTTCTGCTGTATTCCAAAACCAGAACAGAAGCATTCAGCTTATATTCTACACTAACAGTGGTCTCAATACACTTTTATTATGTATCTATTACATTTATTATTAAACTGATAATCAAAGCATACAGAAAGTGAAGAGACTGCTGTATAATTACCACCTCAGCAATTACCTGAGTACCATTTTGATTTGGTGTCTCCAGTACAACATGACAGCACAGCTTGATTTTTCTGAACTGTAAAAAAAATTACTTGCTCTCTTCCAACCCTTCGCAGTCTGTCCAACTCAACTACGAACTCCCAAAACTACAGGGAAGGAAGAGGGAAGGAGGAGATCGGGAAGAAACTGATTCTTTTTACCTGCTTTTTGCATTATTGATGGTACTCAGATTCAAGCATGCTAATTCAGCAAAAACGCAATGAAGCCAGATGACGCCCGAAGAAAATCAAAATCATCTCTCTGAAACAATAGGTAACAGTTTTCATTTATTAGCTTGCCTTTCAGAGATAACATTGTAAGTGCCTGGGTTCCGATCCTTTGTTTCACATATTGTACATGACCCTTTTTCCTTCTGTGAACTTATCTACTCACTAATCAAAGGCAGCTTTTTCATCTCAAACTTGGGAAACTCAATTTAGTAACTTTTGAATAACATCATTCAGGTTCCAATAACTTATAATTATCTGCCTATTCAGAGAGCATTCACTAACGTCACATTCAAAATCACATGCATCATACCTGATTGTAAATCTATCAAACTAATCCTCTGTATATATAAGCTTAAATTTTTGTTGACAGGGCTAAATTGGGATTTAACTTCTAGCAGAAGTGCATTTAAATGCAAATTTACTTTTTCCAGCAACACGTTTTCAGAACTAAGCATGAGAAACCTGAATTTAATCAAGCTATTTGCACATACAATTTCCTGTGAAAATAAATCATGCAAGTAAATTTCACAAGCAAGTTACTTCCATTTGGTTGCAAGTGTCTGTGTGCATACAATCTGACTAGGTAAGGCTTCATGCATGCATACATTCTGAGTAGGGAAAATGTGCATTGAAAACTGACCAAAAGATTTGGTTCCAAGAGCTAAAACTGTGTGAAAGATTAGACTCTTAAAGAAAACAATACTTTACATAAACAGTTGCTTCTTAACTGCCTCATTGCACATTTGTATAAACTTCCACATTAAAAAGCAGGAGAACTGAGCAAAAAGAAGAATGAAAGGGAAGATACCTAGGGGTTTGTTTTCCTTTGTTAAAGATACTGTTGTACTATTGGTAGTGTGGAAACTGATGGTAAAAAAAAACAGAAGAAAAAGAAATTACAGAGAAAGCACTGTTGCACAGTTCTAGGATTCTAGAGACATTCCCTCTCCACCAGTTGAGGACAAAATACCTCTGATCACAGGTAAGAAACTGGGGATGCCAGTAAAGGTTTAAAAGAGTTCTAAGATAATTTATTTGTAAAGTATTAGCACATGAGATCAAAACCTCTGGACATTTACAGTATATGCAACTTGTGAAAAAAATTCAGTGGCCACGAAAGAGCTAATAATGTCTTTATTCTCTAAACCAATTCTCTATTTTTTGTTAATCTAAATCATGCACTGTTTGTAATACACAATGGTTTGGGGTTTTTTAAGTTTGGGTTGGGCTTTTTTTCTGTCCAGGAGGCCAGAGCCAATTCTCTTTCTAGAGGATCATGGTAGTACATGCCTTACTTAACACTGGCTTCCCAGAAACTGCTTGATAGTCTCAAGAAAGAAAAAGGAAAGCTGGCAAGGAGCAGCAGAACTAGAATGGATCTTCAGATACTTTTACACCTCAACTACTTCTATCATTACATCATACATGTTTATAAGCAATGAAAGCTCCTTAACAACTAAACTCAAAACAAATTGCTAACTATATCTGATTTATTTACTCTAACAACCTCTTAGATTTAATTTCCAAGATGACCCTTCTGTATAAAAACTCTGGCTGCCAAATCATTTATGTCCTTCCTTTGCTTTCATTTCTCTATGAAGCACACAGAGGAAGATGTCACATCAAATTTTAAGAGCTGAAAGCATCAGTGCCATGGCTTTCTAATTGAAAATGTGGCTGCAAGGGGGTATTATTCTTACAGCATGGCCATAAAATGCCATGGTGGGCTTTCCGTCTGCATCTGAGCCTGCAGTTCAGAATAAATACATTGGGAAGCACAAACCATTCCCTACTTTCAAGTGTAATTTAAGGCTTTAAGAACCTGACATGTACCATATCGGGTTTTCTTTGCATCATACTTTAGATACAGATTAGGATGCTATTAATTCATTTTATACTGTACAACTACAAAAAGCCTGTCCTGGGTTCAGCAGTAGCAGTCATTTTTCTCCTTCTTAGTAGCTGGTGCAGTGCTGTGTTTTTGATTTT